>JAZKJV010008333.1:0-180025 GCA_037367405.1 Ottelia alismoides | reverse complement strand
TTCATGAGTACACGGGGTTTCAATGTTGCCTAATTTATAGGATCTTGAGCCGGCTGAGTCAAGTAGACCTTACCGAGCGCGGATCGTCTGCTGGTCAGCAGACGAAGCGTCCGGAACCGCTCGATCAAAAATGAACGGTTCGCATGAATTCGCACGGTCGGACCCACAAAAATGTACGAATTCATGCGAACCGTTCGATCTTGATCGAGCGGCTCAGACGCTGCAGCAGAGTCTGTGGCCAACAGATGATCCTCTTCCGACCTTAACCCTCCCCCCCCAACCCACTCACCTAACCCGAGCGTTTACTTGGACCATTTCCCTGGTTCCAGTTTCTTCCACATTTAATTTTCTCTGATTTGATCAAAGGAACTGTAGTTCGGTCTGCCTGTGATTTTTTTCTTTTCTATAATAGCAATTATGTGCTGCTAGCCATGATTGGAGTTGGAACAATATTTCACTTTCAATGAAATATTAATATGTATATGTAAATAAAAATACAATAAAAAATATTAATATGTATATGTAAATAAGCTATGAATATATAAATTATGTATGTAAATAATAAAATATAAAATACAAAATAAAAATAAAATATATATTATATAGGTCAATAGATCTATAATTATACATGTAAAAATTAACACCTAATAAGTTAACTCAAAAAACAAAATAAAAATCATAACAAAATAGTACTTAAGATAATAAACATTTTCCATGTTTTGAAAAAGAGTTTAATGGGGCTGCTCCCGCGTCGTTTTCGATGTTTTTTTTATTTTTTTTTGAAAAATATCGTCATGTATATTCATCCCTATATCCCTCCTATATGCCATTCGAATTTCGTCAAAAACAGAGACTCCTACGGCCTCCATCGAGATGGTGTATAGGAGGCCGTCAAAAACAGAGACTCCTATATGCCATCTCGATGGAGGCCGTAGGAGTCTCTGTTTTTGATGAAATTCGAATGGCATATAGGAGGGATATAGGGATGAATATACATGGTGATATTTGGAAAAATACCGAAAACGACGCGGGGGCAGCCATGGGGCAACCATGGGGCAGCCAAATTAAACTCTTTGAAAAATTGTTAAAATAATTTATTATTTTAACTTGATTTAATAAGGGAATTCTCCATGTTTTTTGTCTCTTCCTGGTCTGAGGTGGACCAATGAGGAGCGGGTCAGAGTTGACCTCGGTCAACGATCTGTGACTGTCAAAGCCTGCACCTATGTCTTCCTCGATTTTTCCTGTCAATCCTTGCACCGAATCAACTCGATTCCTTAATAGATTTTGTTCCTCGATCAATGTTCTTTCATGCCATCATCTCTCCTCGACTGATGGAGACATTCACCACGCTGCATCCTTGGTCAAAGATCCCACATACAAATAACCCAGCTCGTCGGACCTCATTCAAATTTTGATCATGTTCTAGCCTCGAAATCCCCAAGATTTCTCGTACCTGAGGTTGCTGGTGACAGTAGCAACTTTAACCGAGCCTTTAATGTGGAGGAAGAGGTCTGGGGGCAGAGATCCGAGCTCGCTGGAGACCTTCAGGCGGAGCTCCACCTTGGCTCCCTGATATGAAAGTAGAGCCCTAGCTTTTTTCTTGCTCTTTTCATTCCTAGCATTAGAGATAACATAGTTTAGGTTTTAATTTCATGTAATCTCTTATTTTATTTCATAAAATTCCAAATCAAAGTTCGATGGAGATTCTGCTCTAGAGACCGTTTCTCGCTATCTCAGGCTCTGTTCCAAGCCATTGACCATCGCATCACATTCTCCAACGCTTTCCCTACATCCCACGCACCTCCACTCACCCTGATCAAGCCCTGATCAGGAGATCTGTGCTCCTCATTCTCCCTTGGCCGGATCACCTCCGTGACACATCATCTTTGCCCATTCTTGCACCAAACCAAGCCCGGAACCTCCCTTTTGCTTATGCGACCCTAACTCTGCAGGTATTGTGGCTATTGCCGTTTGAAGACCCCTTCTGGGTCGAATTTTACCAAGTCGAAGATTCCCCAACAGCTCCAGCTTCCTCTGCCATCCAAGATCCCATCGATGGATCTCAAACTCTTTTGAGTGCCCAACCGATGCGGATCACCTCCAGTCTTGTTTTGCGCCAAAAGGGAGCTACTCGGGAGGCTAGAGTCGATTAGGAGTGTCGATCGAAGTTTATCCAACATGGTTTTCTTTCCTACTCTTTCTTTTGTGCCCCTAGTTGTCTGATCATGCTTCTCCTCCAGACGCTACAAATGTTGTTGGATCAAAGAGACATCAGCCGACAGATCTCTGCCGGAGATCTAATCTAGCTCGTCCAAGGCGAAACATCATCGGCCATTCATGAAGCGACATGTGGAAAGTGAGCGCGCGTTATCCGTCGATCAACACGCAAGAGGGATAATTTTGCCCGAACACGTCTAATTTTTGTATTTTAAGTTCAGTTAGTAAATTTTCATTTGTAGTTCAAATAGTTTTGTAATATTTGCATAAATACCCCCCCTTTACTTTATTTTCATTTAGGTCTAATCTATGTCACCTCACACACATACATGTGAGGGGCAAGATATTTTACAAAGGACCCCATGCGGGGTAGTATTATTATTTAGCCCAATAATTTTGTATTGCAGTGTAATGTTTTTTAGAAAAATAAGTAGGCCTTGTAACTCTTTAGGTATTATAAAATTACCCTTATCAGCATGTTATTTACTAAATATTCTAGGATTTTTGCATTGATACCCTTGAACTTTTGTAAAGTATTCTAGAATGCATTGATCTTTTATTTTAATTACAAATTGGTCCTTGTCAGAAGAATTATTTTTTATTGTATTTTCATTATTAAAAATAGTATTTTACATTTAAAAATTATAGAAAAATATTTTAAGTGCCTGGAACTAATTCAAATCACATATATTTTTCTTGAGGAAAAAAAAGTATTTTTATTTTAATAATAAAAAGTGCATATTTCTCTTATTTGAATTTAAAAATATAGAAAATTTATAAAAATATTTTGAAAAAATCCAAAAAATTAAGGTGTTATGTTTTGCTACTCCAGACCAAATATCACTAAAATCTACAAAAGAAAAACACTAAAACTAGAAAAACACCAAAAATCTTATAAAAATCATTGAAAATTATTTAAACCCCCAAAATGTTAGTTTTTATTTCTTCATTTTAACTATAAGATATATTATATATTGAAAATAATTTTGGAATTGTTGAGGTATTTATCTATTTGTAAATCCCAAAACAATCCATACATTTTACATTATGTTGCCGTGTTTTACAATATTATCAATTGTCTTACTTTTTTAGAAGAAGATATGATAAATTACTAGCTGACATTTTATTTTCTAGGTCAAGATAAAAATTTTACAATGAAAATACGGATTTTGCAAAAATTGCACAAACTTTACTAATGGTTAACAAACTTTGATGGGCGTACGATATAGACAAACACGTTGGTTAGAAATACAAAAATGATTTATACATTATTAACACGTATTTTATTTTACAAAAATCATATGCAATTTGTAAAAGAGACCATGAAATTTACAAAATAAAATCGCAACTTACAAACATTGCTCCTACAGAATGTTGGCTGAAAATGAAATGGATTATTAGCATTTCATTACTTTACAAAATAGACGATATATTTTATAAAAATCTCATAATATAAATATTTTTCATACATAATATTAGACAAAAATGAAACTACATTTAATTAAATAAGGTATTATGAAAAATACTAAGATTAGACATATATTCCTTGTACCATGACGTGTATTTTCTTAATTTGAAAATTGAACATTATACCACACATTTAATACCTATAAAAATAGCATGCATATGACATCTACATATTTAGTTTTTTTGCAATTAACCCTATCATATTTATTAGGAATATTTGTTGTAACAAAAAATTTCTTCATTTTAGGAAAATTTCTCATATGTAAATCAATTAATTAGCTCATGATTAATCTATGATTCACATACTTTATTCTTTTATTTTAGCAACATCTTTTAGCAATCCAATAAATTATCATTAACCATGCTTTTGTCAATATTGTATAATTAACACCTGATTTCCAAAACAAAAGAATAAAAAAGAAAAGAAAAAGGAAAGAAATAAAAGAAGGCTATAATTAGGTAATAAATACAAACTGACCCAAACTCTAAGAGAAGGTCAATAATTGACCTGATCGACAAGGAGTAAAGTATATAGGGAGAGATAGGGTCGTCATTTATTTTATACATATTTATCATTATTCTTTGTGTATATATCATCATTCATCTATTTTATTCATCAATAAAAAGTCTCAAATTGATTTATTTCCTTAACAAGACTTGTAAATAAAAATATTTTCTAAAACAATAAACTAACTCAAGATCAATTGATATACATAGTTCAAACAATATCACGCATAAGAAGCCTTAAAACAGAAATAAAAAGATCAATTTTGGCTCCAAATAAGCTCAAATTCTTCAAAAATCACCTTTTAGTAAACTCTAAATTAAATTATCTTTAAAATGAAGGGGTTTCATGATTTTTGGAGTTGCGGTGTAAAAGTTAGCTTTCTGAGTGTATTGTATAGTTATATAGTACATATACCTGTGTTTATATATATATATATTGTACATAATTTTTATATATTATATTTTTAAATACTTGTATATTTTCTTAATTATTTTATAAATTAAAAAAATTCATAAAATACAAAATAAATCAAAAAATAAAATAAATTTCTCATTGTTCAAAGTGCCAAACATGTATATGTTGTACATAACACCTATTTATTTAACACCTATAATTAATTTTTAAAAATCAAATAAAAATACTTTTGTATTCTTTAAGTTATTTTTTAGATAAATAAAATATAAAATAAAATGTATTTTTGTAAAATAATAAAATTAAAATATGTGTATATAATATATAGGTATATTATACATGTACATAATACACTATATTGTATATATTGTATTACTTTATTATTAAAAATAACTAAAAATCGTAAAAATAGCTTGAACATAACAAACCTTTTTTTATAGGTGGAGGGACGATAGTTGCAGGAGGATGAGGGGTGGAGGTGGGGATAGAGAGGGAGGGTGTCAGAGGAGGACAGTGGGGGCTAGAGAGGATGGGTGTTGGAGGAGTAGGGCTAGTGCGAATATTTTTCTTTTATTTTTATATTATTAATAGTCGTTGGATAGATGATACGTTAGATTAACTTAATGTTCTAGTTAAATTAATGGAATAAACTATACAGAGTTCTGTAATTATGAATTATCAAGGATTACACACGTAATTACGAGAATAATCAAGGTTTTGGATGTAAATATCCCCAAGTAAAATGTGCGTTTTCTTTGTAAATTTATCATTTCAAGGATGTAAAACATTGAGGAAAATAAAATTTGTTAAGTAACTAATAAATTCATAATACGTTAAATGATTGTGTGAAAATACGAATATAGTTATTCAAAAAACATAGTCCACTTTGTATTGGTGTGTCGGTAATGGAAATGTGGGTAATGGTTGTGGAGTGCCGGAAATGTTGTTGATAGATGATATCTTCGCCTCTGCGCGCCACCCATCACCTTTAACCTGTAGCATTGGATAATGGTGAATGTCTTCAGCCTTCATGATGGTGGTGATTTTCACAATCGTGACAGTTAAGGAGAGCGAAATCTACATAAGAGGGGGAGCTAGTGGAGGTTGGAAGAGGATCCTCTACTGTAGACGAGATTGCAACAGAGGTGTTGTGATCCCTTTTAATTTTTTTTATTATTTTGATTTTGAAATCCAACCTTATATATTGAATCTTATATTAATGATCTACAAATCCTCCAAATTTCGCTTAAATCCGAGACTATTTGCTATTTTGATCTTTTAAAAAAGGAGTTTAAGTTGCTTAGATCTTGATCGAATGTTTGATCATTAAGATAAAGCAGCAAATAATCTCGGATTCAATCGAAAATTGGAGGATTTGTAGATCACTAATATAAGATTCAATCTCTAAGGTTGAAGAGGCACACGTCGGGGAAGGGGACGGCTTGGCAGGTCTGGCTGACGAGCGGGGTCGCCACGACGGGAGGGTGATTGTGGGCGTCGACGCGGAGGGAGAAGAGGAGGCATAGGGAGGAGAGGGTGAGGAGGAGATTGTGGGCAGGAAGAGCCATTGCTACCGTTGTTGTGAAGGATGTGCTTCTCCTCCTCGCTCCCTTCTCTTTATTATCCCTAATTAATTAATTAATAATTAATTAATATAATTGTTGCTCTTGCTTCGATCCCTGAGATCCAATGGGTTTATATAAGCTCTTGGAGGTTCCAAATATAGGGGTTCTGTATCTCTATCTATCTTTGGCTCTTCTCTCTGTTGCCGCCATTTCTGGAGGACCTCAACTAATTAAGTTCTCTATTTATGTTTCAGGCTTTATATATAGATATAAACGAGTGATTAATATATACTTTTTATACCAAAAACCCATTTCTAAACATGTAATTCTTATATTGTTATTAATATATATATATATATATATATAGGAGAAACTTCAAATGAGACGGGGTCTCATTGTGAATATGATGAGCCACAAATGACAGCCGTTTGATATGTATTGATGGTCATGATTAAATCCGGTTTTCCAAAAGAAAACCACCACCAAAACCGCCTTCCATCCTCTTTTTATGGAAAATACTAACTTATTAACTACATTTCCGACTTTTATGTTCGATTTGGAAATATTAAATATCATCAACTTTATTGTCTCGATTTAATTAGGTAAACATACCTATTATGTCTTATTTCCCATTCCAGCTTATCTCATTGTTCATGTCTTTAGAATATCATCAACTTTATTGTTTTCGAATATCGTCTTCAGTTTTAGAGCTGTTCCTTCTGTCCATGTCTTCAGAAAACTTAAACGTTGGTGGTTTCCAGGTTCTTATTTCATCATTTCATATTATTTTTTTCTTCGTAATCAAATTTCTTTATTCAATATTATTATAAACACATGATGTGTAATATATCATTCATATTTCAGCATCTTCTTCTTCTCGGTTCATCTGATGCTTTAGTTGAATACCATGATCCGAATCTCGCCCAGCAACAGGTTTATATTTTTTAAATATGTATCAGGTTCTTCCATGTTTGTTTTTAAATAATTTGTTTGAATTTTTTATGTTCATAACAGGCGCACCTTCTACTGGATGGTCCTTCTGATCGAAGTAATGGAGATCATGAATTCCAAGGTTCGTACAGAATGTTTTCTTTTCTTGTATAGATGTTCTAAGAAATTCATAAATTTATTTTTTTTCAATATTTTTCAATAATACTAAATTAAAACCCATTTTTAAAGTAATTATTCTTTTTTTAATAATATTCGATATATATTTGAAATTGTTGGTCACGACTCAACACTGCGAGAATGAAAGGAAGTGGTCGTGGTGGAAGACCTAAGGGCAGTGGTAATCGGCAAAGGCCATCAAATGAACTCAGGAGAAACAAAGGGAGGCAATGCAAATCATGTGGCAAGTTCAATGTTGGTCACGACTCTCGCAACTGTCCTTCAAACAAGTTGCAAACTTCTAACAGGTGATTATTTATATGTTTCAATTAGTTATTATTTAGTTAATATAATCTTCATTAATAAGCTCATTTATATGTTTAATGATATTCTTCTCAGTGATTCATCAATGAGCTCCGGAGACACTGATTCCTAACATTATATTTGTAGTCTATTGGTTTTTGAAAGGAATCTAATAAGGTACTTTGTATTATATATTATTTTATCATTTCATTTAAATTTTCAAAAGTATACTTGGTCAGATTTGATGTTATTCTCATAGCATTGTTTTTGTTTTTTTTTCAGGAATTGCTTAAAATTCTCAAGAGGCTTCATAAATTCCATGAAGATACTGTTATCAGCAAACTGCAGCTATATTCAGCTACAATGAGCAAACATAGATTGTTTTTATAGGACATTTACAATGTTTACAATGAAAACAATGTATTCAAATTTTGAACTTTTACTGTATAAAACAGTGTTTAGTTTTTAATGTTTGTTTTCTTCGCATTCAACTGTTTTCTATATATTCTGTTCATCTGTTTGTTTTTCCAATCAATGTATATCATGGCTGAAAGTTTAGTGTATTGGTTTTTTGACAGAAATCTAATAAGGTACTTTGTATTCAAATTTCGAATCATATTCTGTACATGTGCTTGTTTTTTCAATTCTGTACATGTACTTTGTATTCAACAGCACCTCTTCGTCTGAAATTATTTTGTCCTTCTAATTATTTACATTTAAAAAAGAATAACATTTAGATCTATGGTTATTTTAAAAAGATTATATTTCACAATGATATAACATTACCGTATGAATCATTTCAACATTCATATATAACTTATATATTGCACAATGATATATAACTTATTGGATGAAAGTACTATCAACAGGATGTTTTATGTCTCAGCAATTAAAGGAGGTTTATACGATCACATACAAGAGAGAACATAGAGGTAGTGACAAACAGAGCAAGTCAAGACCACGGAATAGGCAAAAAAAAATGAACGGGGTGAATTTAAAATTTTAAATATCATGAGCTTTCCTTCAGTCGCAGACATTGTCAGAAGAACCACCACTTCATCACTTCATCAGAATACACCCATAAATTAGTCATAACAGCTCATCATAATAAAATTAAAAAAGGCTACAAATGAAGACTAACTAGTTCTTGGAGATATTCAATAAGTTCTACATGCTAACTTTTGAATCAAAAATATATAGAGTAACATTGTTTCTATCCATTGTCCAACTACTGATAACACATAGATAATGTATCATAAAAAACTAATTTAAGGTGCTTCATCATTTGAAACTGGAATTTTCCACCCTGCTAGTTCGCAACAGCTGGCAAGCAATTTCTGCTCTGAATCGCGGGATGTCGTCGTAACTGAAGTTTAGTGCTTTTCCTTCGCATAAGTACTCGACCATCTTCATGACATAGACTCCACAGTCCAAGCTTTGTGGTGGTTGCTGAGGGCAGTCTTCAACAAATATTAGACCCCAATTGAAAACGCTATCTCCCAAGTGTGTTGTGCTGAAGTATTCTTTGATCCATCCCATCTGAAATTAAGATTGTAGTTAGATAAGTAAATTTTTCCGCTCTATATCAATATTCCCTATGTTGATAAGTCTGGAAAAAGCCGTCTTTGATATAAGAGATTGTTGTTTTGGAGTAGGTCTGTGCCCATCTATGTAATGGACGAAATGTTCTATGAAACATCTATGTTGCACGTAGCCTTTGCCTGAATTAAAAGTTTATATTCAAATATGTATTATAACAAATATATGATTCAAATTCAAAATAAATATTATAGAATTTAATCCATACTTCCGTATTTCTGAAACATCTCTTCTTCTCTACACTGTTCGGAGTCTTGTGTGGTTTTCATATTCAATTCATCTCGTGTGTGATTCATCTCTGAAATTTAATTGTAACAGTAACAAGTTTCAATTATTTAAAATAAAAAAGATCAACGGGAAATCGAATAAATCTAATGTTTATGTTCTTTAAGTACCTCTCTGTTTCTTCAAAGAATGATCATGCACATTTTTTCCTTCAGGTGATCTAGTGGATATAGGTAACTCAGCATTTGATCCAATGTCAAAATCCTCATAGTCGGATTCAGACGAAGATATCTCAAACCTGCATCAAAACGATTAATATTTTATTCTTAACTTACTTATAATTTTATCTAAAGTTATATGTTGTATGTATTTACATTTAACATGCATTATTCTCTAACAATCATTCTTAACGCTTCCCAGAAATTAATAATCAAAATTTTTCCATCATAATATTCCAATTTATCAAATTTTTACTGTTTCAACGTAATGAAAGACAACAGAAAGATATTACTTTGCTCATTATTTTGGTAAAATCAACTTATAGATGACCTTATAATGAGATATCCATGTAAACTTATATAATACCTTCATAAATCATGTTTCCCCCAGATATTTTATTTCGAAATCATACTGAAACCCTAAAAAATAAAAAATCTAATGTACTGTCCAAAGTTTAAATCATTACCTTCTCCGCATCATCCTCCTACCAGCAATGCGAGAGGCGGAATCCTTCCCCTCTTGACTCACCGCCGCAGTCGTATCCTTCCTTCTGCTCATCCTCTTTCGTCTGATTCGCTCGACAGACCTAATCGATGTTTGCCCTCCTCCAGCCACAACCGTCTCTCTTTTTTTTGGGCGGAAATGTCGGAGCAGAATGACAGCTCCCTTTACGGAAGTAATTTATTACTTTCCATGTTTTTATTATAATAATAATCAGCCGTCGATACATTATATTAATTAGCTAACCAATGCTTTCCATTTTAAGATGGATTTGAATTTTATATATGTAAAGGCGGAACATGTAATAGGAATTGTAATTTACAATGTAAGAAATTTTTGTAATTATCTATAAGATATTTCAAAACATCTTCACATATTCGTAAAATTCGAACGACATTTATTAAAAAATAATGAGAATTTAATAATTAGTAAGCAATTAAATTCAAAATTTTATATTTTTATTATTATTTTGAAAAAGCATAGCATACTTTGTTGAGGCCATCATCTTTTTAATAAATACTATTAAATTTTAAATTTAAGTAGTATATGTTATTTCGTTTCATATCATAGTTTTTGTATTATTATACGTAACAATTTCAAATTATTGTCAAGTTTTTTAAATTATCAACCAACCTTTTAATATTCTGTTAATAAATTTTATCATCTAAAACATATTTTCATTATTAAGAAAAGCAAATTCGTCGTATTAAAACATCGTTTTCATTAGGATTGGAATTTTTATTTAACTAATCCTCATGCTTGCTTTTAAATCCAACAAAATATGCTCAACTTCTTTTAAATTTAGTTGCTTCATTTCAAAAAAGTATCGTAAAATATCAATTTGTTAAAGTGTTATTCAAATAACAATCTCTAAAAAAATATTTTTTTTAATGTTGTTGACAATCAATATATAAATTAGAGCTTCTTGCGTCTATTTTTAATAAATTAGTTATCCCTATTTTGTAGATACGCCCTTTTCCCTCACTGACGCCTTTTTAAAATTCAAAATGTTAACAAAAGTTTGTAATTATAATGGTTTTATTTCAAAAAAAGCTCATACAATAGCAACTTGTTAAAGTATTATTCAATAAACTACATCAAAAAAGTAATATTTTTGAACTATTTTGAAAGTTGTTATATACATTAGCAGTCCTGGCGTCTATTATTAAGAAAGTAGTTTTGCCTAATTTGTACTTCCGGCTTTTTCTCTACTGTCCCATTAAAATCGCACGTTTGTTTTCTCTATATATAGAAATGTTATTTCGTCAAAACCATTTCATATAACGATAGTGGTATTGATCCGGACCTTCCGATCTTAATCCAACCGTAGTTATTGATGGCTCTCTATAATCACTATGAGACCCCACCTCATTTGAAGGGGTCCCTATATATATATATATATATATATATATATATATATATATATATATATATATATATATATATATATATACTTTTGATAAGATCTATATAACGACTTCTGCTATGTCAAGAACTATTTTGTGTCTATAGAAGAGTATCCAAAATTCTGATCGAACTTTTGATCTATATAAGGTTTCGCACAAGACCATCGATCAAATCCAGCAAGCGTTGGCTGGACTACATCCAAAGTTCTGATCGAACTCTAGTCAGGGCTAATGTGGTTGTATATAGGCCGCAAATGTGATGGCATTTCTCATGCATGATTTTTTTCAGTATTAGAAGGGGGAATTCGTGATCTTTTAAGTTTCTCATGTGCATGATTTATAGAGTACATGACCATCAATGTAACCGCTGGAGTTTTTTTTAAACAAATCCCAATAGCATTTCCAACTATATACCTATATTACGTCATTCAAGTTTCATGTGAAACAGAGACTCATATGGATCCATCCAGACATGGTCGATTCCAATAATTTTAGGACCGTTAAAAAATAACTATCTGGATGGAGGCTGTTGGAATATCTGTTTCGCATGAAACTTGGATGACATAATATAAGGATATCATTATGAAAATCCATGGATTCATTTTAAAAAAATAAAAAATAGAGAAAATGGGGTAAGGGGAGCCAAGTTAGCTCTTCCAGGGCGGTCCCATTTTACCCATGTATGTATGTATGTATGTATGTATAATGTATGTATATATGTATGTGTATGTATGTGTTCACGTGTGTGTTTGTGTGTATGTATCCATGTATATTTATATATGTGTGTATATTTGTGCTTGTGTGTGTGTACATGCACATACACCTCCATGCATGCAAACATATGTGCGAACACACATGTAAGTTTATGGGTGCACACACATGCATACATAACAACATATACATATATGTGCACACACACACATATACATGCACACAAGTGCATGCACACACGCGTACACCCATGTAAATATATGTATGCATGTTTATAACACACACACATATATCAGTACATACATATATGTACTCAATCTTGGCTCATCTCTCGGATATAGAGAGAGAGAGATTACGCCTATATAGGGAATTTTCAAAGTCATAGAGAATTTGATTCTAACATTAATTACATCTTTAGAGCGTAAGCATGAGTCCTTATTATCAAACAAATTATATATGTTAGAAATTCACAAGAAATGAGGTCACTACGACAAGTTACCATCTCATAGCAATGAAATGAGGGGACCAGGAGCTATGAGGGGAAGCCAAGCGAGGAAGAAAACAAGGCAGGAGGGTGGGGTGACCGCGCGGGAAGATGGAGGAGGTAGGGGATGGCTTGGAGGTGGCGGTTGTAGCATGCCTAGGCCTCGTAATGTCAAGAAGGGCTTCTTTGGTTCATAAATGAATCTCCTCTCCTGGAATGTGCGGGGCCTGGGAAGGCCAGGCAAGAGAGATGCAGTGGGGCTTGATCATGGAGCGAATGATGGATGTGGGCCTATTGCAGGAAACTAAAACTTTAGCAAATTTTGATTCGGTTTGGAAGGAGGTTGGTGGAACCAAGTTGGAAGAGTTTCGTGTCATTGAGTCGGTTGGGGCTTCTGGAGGTTTGTTCACATGGTGGAATGGGGAGAAGTTTGTCTTGGCGTAGGGTCGATGGCACTATGGTTTCTATCACCAACGTTTATGAGTCGTGCATCGGGGTGAACTTTTTTGCAGCTGGTGGACGAGCTGCCACTTGCACGACAAGGTTCATGTCGGTCTATTGGATCGTGGTTGGTGACTTCAATGTTACTCTTCATCAGGAGGATCGTCCGGGAGGTCGCGAAGGATGTGATGTGGGGTCTTTTGAGCTTTGGGGGCTCATTGTTGATTTTGGGCTGCAGATCGTTGATGTGTTGGGATGTATGTACACATGGTGTAACTCCATGTCAAGATATCTTATGGACAGGTTTTTTTTTTCTCTCGTATGAGGTGATGGTGATGTTTCCGTTAGCTGGGTCCTATGCCTTATCGATATCACAGTCTAATCATACTATGTTGTTGTGGTCCTCTGGGGAGGATGTTCGGCCTCGATCCTACTTCTGTTTTGAACGAGCGTGGCCGCTTGAGGATGGTTTCCGTGATTCACTGACTTCTTTTTGGGAGGGGTGCCAACCCTTTAGCTCAACAACGGTTCGAATGACAGGTAAGATGGTTGCTCTAAGAAGCTACTTGGTGGAGTTCAACCGGGTAAACCAAGTGCAGAGGCGATCCAGAAGAGCTGCGGCCCAGGATGAGGTGTGTAGGCTTGATAAACTGGAGGATGAGAGGGAGCTCATCATAGTGGATGCAGAGGAGAGAAGCATGCACCTCGCTGACATTCTACTATAGGACAAGAAGGAGGAAGTGGCGTGGAGGCAGAGATCCAGGCATAGTTGGTTGAAGGAGGGAGATGCTAATATGTGATTTTTCCACGCCATGGCTAGTGAGAGAAGGCGTAGAAACTATATTTACTTCATTGTGGTTTGTAGTACCGTGGTTCCGGGAGATCAGGTTGTGGGAGCGGCGCTTCGTTCTCACTTCCAAGAGTGCGAGCCAATGGAATAATTTTTTCGATAAAATCGTAATCTTCTAGCATATGACTCCATGATCAAGATCTTGTTTGCAAAGTACACACTGATAGGATGGTGTGTGATCACAACTATTCAATTTTATAAAATTCAAAGATTATGGGATGCAAAGTACACATTTTTGCTGATCAATTTGTATTGTAGAGATTTTTTATTTTCATGATTGTCAGTTGATCTCTTTGAGAGCATGGCATGATCAAAACTTTCAAGATTCAATATCCTCCATTCATCATTTTCTTTAGGTTTGTAAATTTTGTTCTAAGTGACCTTCCCCTATTGTTAGCTACTTGGTCGGGCAATATGTTGCCATTCCAAAGAAAATCTCTTCTAATCTTATCAATTTTTTGAAGTAAATACTCCAGTAGTTTAACAACTGATACGAGATAATTTTGCAAGGGGCTTAAGCAGATATTTGTGAGGACAACTCTAGCTCGAAGGGTGAGAATTTTTACTTTCCAACCCTTGAGTTTCCCCAAGAAATTATCTAGAAATGGTTGTCCATTAGCAAGTTCAAGGTTGAATGGTGATAGACGAAGACCCATGCAGGATATTAGGAAGTTTCCAAGGGAGCATCCCATAATATAGGAGGTTATAACTTCTTCAACATGGGATAAATTTAAGCGGTGAAGGGTATAGGTGAAATAATAAGATATATATATATATATATATATATATATATATATATATACTTATTGGTTTACAAATGGTATATCATATTCTTACTATTAGTAACCATTTTCACAAAAAAACACAAATTCTTACGAAATGATTGTATCTTTATTTGTATTACTAATGCCTTTTATATTCTTACTAATGACTATTTCGTATGAATTTAAGGTTTTCTTCTTGTGAAAATAGTTATTAATAGTAAGAATAAGATATAGTACTTGTAAATCAATAAGCGTTGAACTCAATATGATAGAAAATATTACTAGAAAATGAGTTTGCTCATTACAACTCTAGTGGGCACATGACCCATTGGATAAGTCCCCTATATATATAAAGAGGGTTAAATAATACCAATATGATGACGAGATGAATTACCAACTTGCCGAGGCTTGCAAAATACACTGACCTTAAGAATATATTCGTATCCCCATGAAGATTCCGATGATGCAATCGATATTGGTATGACTACTCTTCAGGATACAATGGTGAGATCTCAACGGGCTTGCACGCGTCAGCATCAAGATCTATTGAGTAACAATAGATCATTCATTCGAGTCCACGATACGAGAATAACACACAAGGCTCAAAGAGAGAACAAATTGGTGAACTTATCTCTTTCTCTCGATATATGATGGTAATACTCCGTGTAAGATTCTATATGTTCTTCTCCAAAGAAAAGATACATATATAGGATATCCAAAGGTAACGCTAGAGCAATTCAATTTATTATCTCAATTAAATCATCTCTTTTAAAACTAAATTAAAGGTGATCATACATTGCAAACAAAACATCAATTGACGTTTGGATGCAAATACAATACAAGTATCGACCTTACTCAAATAATTGGATAGATTTCAAAAATAATTAAAATGTATATAAAGGATTAAAGGGCCAAAACCATCCATATTAATGGATGTGGACGACCACTCTTTAACCCTCTCTTGGTAGTTGTCCCTCCTTTTTTGGAGGGAGGTTGGCCTCCATCCTAGTCCTTCTATGTTAATTGATTTAGTGGAAATTAAATTATATGATTATTCAATATATATTAAATTTAATCTAAATTAATTGTTGTTGTATTTTTACAACAATATCATGGCCATTGAATAGAAACACAAATCAATTCCAACCATTGATTTTGTGTTTCATATGGATTGTGATCCATGGACTCTCAAAATGCTATAAAAGAAGAGCAACCCTAGATCTTATTTTACAACATTTTTGCAAGTCTCTCTCTTTCTCTCTCTCTCTCTCTCTTTCTCATACTACACGCCCCATCTCTCTCTCTCTCTCACTCTTAGTGGTCGTCCATCTTGTGCTAGAGAGAATCGTAGTCATTGCGATGCTGTTGTGTTACAAGATTGACTACTTACGGAACTCCATCTTCTTTGCTGCTACTTGTTCAAGAATAAGACGTTACATTTCGTACGACAAAATTATTAGTTCCAGTTATTGGATCTCCATCTTGGATTGCGAGAAGCCGTGTCTCATCAACACGCTTGCAAGCATCTCCTTCGTCAGATCGGACTTGAGATAGGATGTCTCTTACTTTAGAGACTTTAGTGCAACCGCACTTCAAGAGGTAATCCTACATCTTATTTGTGGTTAGGTGAAACGATCCGAGAAGTGTTCTTAGATCATATGATTTCATCATTTAAAAAAAATTTAAATTCTGTTGCATCGAGCAATTAGTGCGACTAGTCTCTCCGATCGCATACGATGCGGTATTCACGCTTTCGTGATACTCTTAAGGATCTTTCCATATCTTTCAGAAAGGAAGAGTATTATATTGAGGTCTACAAGAGGGCAGATTGTTAGATTCCAGTTCAGATTCAGATCTCCAGTCCAGATGCAAGGCCAGAATTTCTAGACTCTGCAGATATTCAGACTGGACGTTAGATTGGTTCTGAGTCTTCAATTCCAGACACACATATGTATGAGGTCTTCAATTTAATGTGCACATGTTTGCCATCTTTTGTGGTCCCCGTCTTTTATTTTCGGCCGATTTTTATGTGATCCATAGGCACTCCAGAGTAGAGATCCCATTACCCATACCATGTGGGGTAGGGTTTTCATGTAGCTTCATAGGGACTCCAAAGTTGAGATCACATTCTTTGAACCAGTATGGGAGAGACCTAGTTCTTCGATGAGGAGATTTTTTCAGACTCCATTCTCCAATGAACGTGGACTCCGACGAGGATTACACTCCACGTATTTTCAGTTCGGTCCTTTTAGATATGGATTAGTTGTTCACATATCATGGTGGGCCAGAGTACTCCGACGAGGAGACTCATTTCAGTTGCAATGACTTTGACAGGTGCAGTACATAGCACATGCTCTTTGAGGAGGAGATTTAGTTCGACTCACACTCCAACCCGTTTGTTCCTCCTCACCGGCACGCCATGAGAAGCAACGTCCTCAACATCAACCGACAGTTTTGCATTGAGTTGATAATTGTCTGTAGTGTCCTGTATTGTGAATTGAGATTTTCTTTTGTTTCTCCAAGCTAAGCATTGCATACTCTAGCTTGAGGGGGAGTGTTAGAGTAATAGATGGGTAAATGGATTTCTCCAGGATTCATTTACCACATACATGAGTTTAATCCCACATCTACCAATGGTAGGACTATGAGGGTTTGTGGAATCTATTAAGAAGCTCCAGACCCCCCTTATCCAGTGAGAAAGTTCAATGAACAAACCAGTCCTTTGAGGCATCAACTGTGGTTTCATCCCGCTCCTTAGAGAGTAGGGTTCCATGTTAAAATCTCGTGTTCTTCATATTTTATTTTATTATTCTGATACGCTTCCGTATTATATTTTCTAACACCTACAACTTTCGTGTGGTTTATGTTTTCAAAATTTGGCTAGTAACTAAGTGTTCCCATCGAATCATTGAAATTGGATAATTTGGATCAGTGAGGCATCAGCATGTGTCACCACCATTTTTTTCTCCTTATTTCCCCATGCCTCTGCTACAGTAGTATAATCCCTCGTACGACATATAACGTGACCAACCAACTTCGTATACCTTTATTTCCTCATTTCTCCACTGAATCGTGTGAAATTTGAATCAAATCAAAGATGGATGATCCTGTTGTGGACAGGGTTATCAGTGCGTATAATAAACATTTATTATATGAATCCAAAAGAATTAACAGAGAAATGGAAACGATTGACATAATGATAATCATACGTTTCCCATTCATTTTCAGATTACACAGTACACACAGGAACCAATTATTAAACTGGGAGCACAAAATAGGGCGTGATCCAGGAAAGGCAAAGCAATAAACGAATAGCAGCAGACAAATGAATAAATATATTTGATTAAAAATCACCGCAGTGTCCATGAAATGGACTGTCCTTAGAGAGGATTTCGCCCCCACAATACCGGCGCGAAGGGTACTGGCGATCCGCTCCCAGGATACGACGGTTCACGGTCTTCGTCCGCGCACACCGACGAGACCGTCCTTGAAAGCACCTCCGAGAACTTGTAGCCGAGAAGAACATGGTCGCATGTGTGAGAACTGAGAACAAGGGCGATGGCGAGTGGAGTTTTCTAGCGAGTGAAGAAAAAACGACGTCGGGTGAGGGGTATAAAAAGAGGAGCTCGCGTGCCCTAGCGTGCGGTGACTTTTGATTTCCGAAAACGTCCCTCAACGGGCGTGTCCCTTCGGATTCCAAAAACGCGGCTAAATCGAGCCGTTTGGATCGAGTTAGATTCCCAATGTGATCGAAATCAAATTAATATATCTGATTAATTTAATCGATCAGCCAAATGAAACTCGCAGCAAAAGTATCGAGATCCGAGATGACTTTCCCGAGCCCGAACCCGAGCGGAGCGCGGGCACGCACGTGTGTGGTCCTCCATTCCTCCTCTCTACTATTGCTACAAGAGCTTGGGGTATGAACTCACATATAAGTCCCCCAAAAGTTTACGGCTCCAAGGTATGTTACTAAACTTCCACCCAAACTTTACCATGTTTCAAATTTGGGAATTCCCAACTTTCCGTCCAAGTTATTTGGTTTCCCAATTGAAACTAAATTAACTCCAATTGTAATTACATAGATTTTCCAATTAAAATCTAAATACAATCTTTTAATACAACATATCCCTCTTTCCATTGAGCTGACGATCTTAATCTAGATTTTCTTGTATCAAGAGGTCTTCATATCCAAAAACTATACAACACTCCACGAAGCCTTGAACTCATAGCTTTGAAGCTATCAATGGTGGTGACAGTTTTGTTGATCATGATCAGGGAGGGAGATTGTCCAAGGTGTTTTCACACTTTGAATCGTGCATCGAACGTATATATAGCTTCGATTACGGTTAAGTCGTTGGAAGAAGATCCTTGTTTTGAAACCAAATCCATAGGCTAATCACTCATATTTCATTGCTCGTATTTCCCTTGTTTTCCATTTGATGTGTTTTGTTCTTGTTTTTGTGTTGTTCGCAAGCATGTAGGAGGGTCACTAACCTTGCTGGAGCCAACCGTCGCTTCGTCGCTTATTGGAGGTGGAGAAGCTCAAGAACATGGTTGGGTTCGGGGAAGAACTCGAGCTATAGACTCTTGAGTCATGGTGTCACATGGATCGTGAATCGTTCTTCAAGGATACGGATGGTTGCATACGGGTCAGGTTTGGATTTGTGAGGATACGGATGGTTAATCGGACCATAAACGGGTCAGGTTTGAGTTTGTGAGGATACGTATGGTTGCATACCGTATTTTCTGCTCATTGTGTTTGAGTTTATTTATCGTTCAAATCCATTACGGTGTGTTTTGCATGAGTCTATCCATTTTACCAAAATGTGGGTCAAATTATTCAGGGCATTATTTTCCATTTACTTATGTACTAGCTAAAGGGTCATTTTTCCTTATTTTAATTACTCGACAAATATCATCATAAATATATATATCACAATTCGAACTGGAATGAGCCACCCTAATCTTCAAACATGTTTCGCTTTTTTTAAAAAAATGAAACCTGAAATAAAAAAAGGAATTTTTACCCGACAGACTCTATAATCTTTTGTATAGGGTCGTGGCCAACATGTCGAAGATGGAGGGCCACCGTGGGTACGTGACGACGACCTCCCCTTTATACGCATAAGAGTGAAGAAGGATGGGAGAGTAGGGCTTCGTCCAGCTAGAATGAAGAAGGAGAGAGAGTGGAAGAGAAAGGAGGGGGAGAGAAGACTCAAAGAGAGAGAGTGGAAGAAAAATCTTCCATTGGATTTGCTAGGGTTAGATTAACTCAACTTAAACCCAAGCTAGTAACTCAAACAGTCTCAAATTAACGGCAGGGTCTATAGGGTAAGACGGAACAAGTTCTCGAGGTCGAGAGAGGAATATCGATATTTCAAAGGTCGCAGAGGTAATTGAAAAAGATTATAGAGTCTGCCGGGTAAAAATCCCTAAAAAAATATTCATCAACACTGTCTGGATTTTTGACCATTAAAATAAAATAGCAAATAACCTTCTATTTGAGCGATATTTAAAATTAAAGGTTGGATTTTGAAACAGAAAAAAGAAAGAGAGATTACAGCAGACAAATAGCTTTCTCAAGCAAGGAGCAACGACCCGACAACTATGGCATAGACCATACACATTCGTCTCCACACCGCAGCTGTGGAAAACGATTATTCTTGGAGTTACATTCATAGATAGATCTTCTCTCTCGTGTAAAGATAATAAGTAGCAGAGATGCATCAGCTTGTTGCAAGAACCTCCTGTGCCTGCTTCTCATCGTGGAATCCTCTGCTTTTGGAGCTGTCTGCTGCCCAGATGAAGATCCCCGGAAGCTTCCCTTGCTGCTTAAGGCTCCTGCAGGCGTCGAAGAAGCCGTTCTCGGGCGTCAGGCCCAAGCTCCTATCGCTCATCATGCTCGCCAGCACCTTCCCTCCGGCGTAGTTGGACTGCTGGGTGTCGTAGTACCCCAGGAACTGAGACACCGTCGTGCTCTTGCCGTACCCGTAGAACTGGAAGTTCACATAGTCTATCTGCTGCCCGTACCGCCTCCACAATTCCTGATAATGGCTCTGCACGTCGTCGTCGTCGAACGGCGCGATCGATGCGAATGATATCACCCCGTTTCTCTTCAGGGTGGTTATGAGCTGCCCGATGCACTGAGCGAAAGTGCCGGCATCTTCTTCGAAGTGCTCGTAGTTGATGTCGATGCCGTCCAGGCGGTACTGCTGGATTATCAGGGTGAGGGAGTCCACGGCGTTTCTCACCCAGCTGTCGACGGAGGAAGGGTGGAAGGTCGCCGGGCTCTCGCCTACGCTGTCGCCGCCGATGCTAAGGGCGACCTTGACGTTGCGGTGCTTGGACTTGATGTCGGAGACGGCGGATGGGGAGAGGTTGCCGGAGTCCCAGAAGATGTTGAAGATGCCGTCCGTGGGGGAAGAACCGGCGGTGTAGTCGATGGCGAAGGAGAGGAGGAAATGGAATTCGTTGCGAGGATCGATGGGCACGTCAGAGAACTTGACGCCGGTGAAGAGAGCCCCGATGTACTCGCGGAAGACTCCTCCGCCCATGGCCAGTGGCAGGCAAATTTTGAGGAGGAGGAGGAGGGAGAGCAGGGGAACTCGGAAATTTCGGGACGCCGTTAGAGATGAACAGCTTACCTTTGATGAGTACACGGGGTTTCAATGTGCCTAATTTATGGGATCTTGAGCCGGCTGAGTCAAGTAGACCTTACCCCCCACTCGCCCGACCCGAGCGTTTACTTGGACCATTTCCCTGGTTCCAGTTTCTTCCACATTTAATTTTCTCTGATTTGATCATAGGAACTGTAGTTCGGTCTGTTTGTGACAATGAGTCGTATTGTTGAAGGAATCAACATGCTGACACTGCTAAAGATATTTTTTCTTTTCTATAATAGCAACTAGTGGATACTCCGTGCGTTGCACGGAAAGGTTTAGATATTTTCGGAGATTGCTGCTTAAATAAACATGTCCCAGAACTAACGCAAAATCTTGACAGCATAACAACACTCACGGTCTATTGGGTTAGATTGGGTTGGGTTGGGGTTGAGGTATCCTCCTGTGAATAGTAGTTGTTTGGAGGGTTGGGATAATTGGAATGATAATTGTGATGTGATGTGACATTGATTATGTGTTGTATTAACTTTTTTAATGATTTTAATATGTTTTTTATGTCAATAAGTGTATTTGAACAAGGTTAAAACTCATTATACCAAAAAAATTGCATGACCAATACAAGTAATCCCAACCCAAGAATGAAGGGTTGGAACCAGGGGTATGCCAGGGTACACCGGGATACCCTGGCAACCAAACAAGCCCTCAGGACCGGTTCGGGAATAAGCAGGAATAAGGATTGGGAATAAGGAGAATAAGGGTCTATTCTTTGTTCGGCTGTAGGATAGGAATAAGGAGAATAAGGTGAAATAAAGGTAGGTAAAGTGGGATAAATATAGGAATAAGAGTGAAATAAGATGAAATAATGGGGAATAGTCGTACCACGGGGAACCGTGTTGGGAGGAAAATGGGGCCTTATTCTCCTTATTCCATTCCCCTTATTCACTAAACGAACATGGCCTTAAGATTAAAAAAATACAATATTTAGCAACAGAAAATCTTAATTACATTCTACAATAGAAAGAGTTATGAATACATTCTTAGCATAATAGATATAATTTGAAAAACAAAAATGAATATTAAACCCATTCTTCCTAGTGAGTTTTCTCCATGCGCACTCAAAAATTTATCGACCTTTGGTATCATCCTCAAGAGAAGCTTCCTTTGCATTAAAGTATCTACATATGACATCTTATCACTGTATTTAAACATGTTTACATCTTTGAACATAATACAAAAAAATCCCCGTTAGTAGCATTCAACAATGTTTTCGCATTCAACAATGTTTTCATGATATATATTGTGTGATGATCATATATATATTTCTTTCATCACAATTCACCCAGTTACATGATACATATGTATCTTTCATCACACTTTCACTCAAAACAAAACATTTGACCGTGTAGCTAAAAAAAACTTTCACATCCAACTGTTTTTTAATCACCACTTTACTCGCATCTCTTAACTCAATTCTTATACAACAAAACATTAGATCGTTACCTTTTTTAACAAACATTTGAATGTACCGATAAGTCTAAAATGAATATTTTCTTTACAATTATTTTATCGAAACTAAAAACCAAGTCACAACTAAGCAATCAAATATCTATATATATGAACATTACTTTTGTAATTACATTTTTCACACGAAAAGAAATTATAAAATATGATCTATATATTCAGTCGATAAAAATTACAGATTTTACTCGGCAGACCCTATAAACTTTGCCAATTACCTGCACAACCTTTGAAACAACCTAGTTCCCCCCTCGACCCCGTAAACTTGCCAACTCTTACCTCTGAACCCTCCGGATAATATGTTTGAAACTCGTGAGGGTTATTGAGATAATTTACATGATCGATGGGATAATTATGTTGTGCAAAAGGTCGTAGAGGTAATTTAAAAAGTTTATAAGTTCTGCTGGGTAAAAATCCCTAAAAATTGTAGACATGTAATAATAATTCCATAGTGTATAGAATTAGCTATGTTTACTACAGTATGAATATAAATATGATATAGTACAAATGCTCACAGTTGTACACATGATATGTCTGTATTCGATCTATATCGCTTTTTTAATGGATACTAAAATGGATATCAATTTCATTTTGGCAAATATCCAGATGTATATGTTTTTTTTTTCATATGTTGATATAGTTATAGATTTGTTTTATCTATATGTAAAATAAGTTTATATACTTTGCTCAAAATTCTTGCGAATCTAATACGTTTAGTATATTCATATTATGTTCAAACCATCCAACACATGTATACTATACTTTGTAGTTGCTCTATATCTATTTTATATCAGTATCATTTTTTCATGAATCTCTATATCCATTTTATATCAGTATCATTTTTCAAAGATGTAACGAAATCTTCATATCTATTAATATACACATAAGTATCACTATTCGAATTTAAAAACAGACAAAGATATAGTAACACACAGATAGATATAGTAACACACTGATCGTATGCATCCATATGAAACAAAAGATGAATATGCCCAAGGGATACATCCCCTAGTGTATAGTGTTGATCACGTACTTTGCATGTGAAGTTAATATAGTTTACATAATGAAATGTACACCCTAGGGATGCAAATATTGACATATCAAAAATTGTCAATCTACCATTGTATTTGTTTTGTATGAATGTTGGATTCATAGGTTCGAAATAATATAAATACACATATCATTTATGAGGAGTGATCCTATGAGAGCGAAAAATTGTGAGAGAATAAGAGGAATGATTCTGAACCACATGATTCTGTTTTCTCTCTCCTGGTCTTCTCTCTCCTGGGTGAATCATGTGGTCCAGAATCATCCCCCTCATGCTCTCACAACTTTTTGCTCTCATAGGATCACTCCTCTATCATTTATATCTACATATATCAGTGTATATATTTGTATTATAATATATAAACAAAATTGCATATTTATTCGTAATTATACGTAACAAAATGGTTTGACTTATTCATAATTATAATTATCATAAAGTACATGCTTTCAATATAGTTGCTTCATATGAAAATCATCAAATATATGTATATTCATGCAAATCTATCAATCGTTTATATTACCATTCATCTATTAAGCATTTATATTACCATTCATTTCGGATCTATAATTATCTTACATCCATGTCCGATTGTGGCACCATAAAAACAATTTTAAAATTCATAAATATTCGTACATGCATTTGCATTATTTTTTTGGAATGGATGAAGATGTCATAATGTCTACTACCATGTTTGCCTCCCTAAAAGATCAATATTAAAACGTCATTTTTCAGGATTAAAAATTATCCAAGATTTTGCATTAATTGAAGAATCATCCAATACCATTAACTTAGATTGAATTACAATTTTCCCATTATTTTCTCATAATATCTAAAAGTATAATCCTCAACTATGATATACATATACATCCATGCACACAAAGAGAGAGAGAGAGAGAGAGAGAGAGAGCCACACACACACAGAACCTCACAGATAGATACATACACAAAAGACACGCAAAATGTACCTGTTTCATGCGTAAGTTCGATGACAATTTTATAGTCTCTCTTTTTTATAATCGTCAATATAAAAATTCGTAATTCTATATATATTTTCAAGCATGTAAAAGATATGATATCACTTATGTCTATTCTTGTATTTAACTGTTTACATCCTTATGAAGCTTCGATCGTTGCACATTTAATTCTCGCTAAAAAGATAGTCATTTTCCTCGATATGCATCTTTGCATTATAAATTTCATAAAGGTGATCTGGTAATTGACCTTTAAAAAGGAGTAATTATCTATAAATTCTTGTAAGGTAAGACCAATATCATGTACCCTATGGAAGAATAGTCTCTGGCCATGACCGTTTGATTCTAAATCAAGCATACATTTTATTGTCAATGTACTCTTATTCTATTGCAAAGCTTCTTGATATTGAACGTCCATTAATTTCAAGTTTAAATATAACATCTTCATCTTCGCAATGCAATTATGAAGCCCACTTTTTCCTCTGGCCTCTCTGTCATTTGCTACATAACACATAACATGTCACCCCAAATGGATATTTTTTTAAAGAACCAAATGGACATATAATAAAACGAAATAACAAACATAGTTACTAAATGGAAAATTATTTCTCGCAAATATAATCACACCCAAAAAAAACTTAGTTCTCTTAATTAGTAGCACAACTCGTGCCATGATTAGTAGTGAAGTTAATTAAAGTTCATATTTGCAAGTCAAATAGGTCGACCTAGACTTCTTGCTTTCTCCGACTTCTTTGCATTTTGTTGTTCTCGGCTAACGCACTCCGAAATATGGGCCTCTCATCGAGGGTGGACTATTCTCGAGAAAAGCTGCGGTTGAAACTAGACATAAGGTCTCCCACCGGAATAATACCACCCACAACCGATACACTCGGAACCGAGGACGAGAACAGAAGGACCAGGGCAGAGCTTTTCGTGGTGGCTGCTAACAGGGTGGAAGTGAGGACAGCAAGCCTCCCTTATGTTCTGTCTATTCAACCGTTACACGAATAGGATCACCCACAGTAGATAGCATACAACCATTGAAATACCTATGTGAAGAAAAGCATATGAGATCAATATATAAACACCATCATATATATATATATATATGTGAAACAGTTAAAAGCAGCACGATAAAGGAACTACAACGGAAAGCAAATACTATGTCAATCCACAGTCCACCCGTGCAATATAGAATCCTTAGGGCTTGTTGGTTGCTGGGTTGAGTTGGATTGGGTTACCTCTGGGTTTTTGGCTCCACTTGCACAAAAAACTATCCTTCCAATCCTTAATTGACCAACCATTAGTATAAACCATTCTACAACAAAAGAATCGGCCTAAAATTTGGATCTTAGTAGAAGGTTTGGCCATTTGGGGAAGCTCTGCTATCCACATATCAACTTAAAGAGAGAGAGAACACCCTGAAATTGCCTCTATAGGAAGATGACCTCACGGTGAATGTCCTTCAACAGAAATGCGATTCCTCAATCTCAAAACCCTTGTAAACACAAATAACATATATACAAAAATAAATAAGAAGAAAGAAAAGATGACCTCGATGAGCACAGACAAAAGCAGTACTGAAATATGAACTATCCTTAGTCTGCAACTTTAGCTTCCCAATCATGCCATCGTTGCCATTATCAAGATGTTATACCAATAAAGAAGAATAGAGATGAGATCCCCATATTGTTATTCATGAGCAACCGCAAGCAAAAGCCAGAAAAAGCAAGAGATTTGAGAGGAGCGGAAGAAGTGAGTGTTACGTTCCGCCTCGCTGACGAAGATAAGGAAGAGTTGTGGTCGGTGTCGTGTCGGTGAAGGAAGTAGAGACAACACGTAGATGGGAGGAGGGAGGACGTGCCATCATGATGCCATTAAACACAACACGTGGCATTTTTCATATATTTGCTGCGTGACCAATGTTAACAACATTTTGTTTGAAAAAATATTCAAAGGAAATCGGTGAACAGTGCTTACTCCACGGAGGTTTAATATATTGTAAGGTTATGTGCTGCTAGCCATGATTGGAGTTGGAACAATATTTCACTTTCAAAGAAATATTAATACGTATATGTAAATAAAAAATACAATAAAAATACTAATATATATGTAAATAAGTTATGATATATAAATTATGTATGTAAAATAATAAAATATAAAATACTAAATAAAAATAAAATACATATTATATAGGTCAATAGACCTATAATTATACATGTAAAAATTGACACCTAATAAATTAAATCAAAAAACCAAATAAAAATCATAACAAAATAGTACTTAAGATAATAAACATTTTCCATGTTTTGAAAAAGAGTTTAATGGGGCTGCCCCCCTACCCTTTTCGGCGTTTTTTATTTTTTTTTGAAAAATATCGCCATGTATATCCATCCCTATATCCCTCCTATATGCCATTCGAATTTGGTCAGAAACATAGACTCCTACGGCCTCCATCGAGATGATGTCGATTTAAAATCATATTACAGTTAAAAAATGATTGTCTCGATGGAGGCCGTAGGAGTCTCTGTTTGTGACGAAATTCGAATGGCATATAGGAGGGATATAGGGATGAATATAATTGGCGATATTTTCAAAATAAAAAATAAAAAACACCAAAAACGGTGCGAGGGCAGCCATGGGGCAGCCCAATTAAACTCTTTGAAAAATTGTTAAAATCATTTATTATTTTAACTTGATTTAATAAGGGAATTCTCCATGTTTTTTGTCTCTTTTCTGGTCTGAGGTGGACCAATGAGGAGCGGATCACAGTTGACCGAGGTCAACGATCTGCGACTGTCAAAGCCTACACCTATGTCTTCCTCGATTTTTCCCGTCAATCCTTGCACCGAATCAACTCGATTCCTTAATAGATTTTGTCCTCGATCAATGTTCTTTCATGCCACCATCTCTCCTTGATTGACGGAGATATTCATCACGCAGCATCCTTGGTCAAAGATCCCACATACAAATAACCCAGCTCGTCGAGCCTCATTCAAATTTTGATCATGTTCTAGCCTCGAAATCCCCAAGATTTCTCGTACCTGAGGCTGCTGGTGATAGTAGCAACTTTGCCCGAGCCTTTAACGTGGAGGAGGAGGTCTGGTGGCGAAGACCCGAGCTCGCTGGAGACCTTCAGGCGGAGCTCCACCTTGGCTTCCTGATCTGCAAGTAGAGCCCCTGCTTTTTCTTACTCTTTTCATTCCTAGCATTAGAGATAACATAGTTTAGGTTTTAGTTTCATGTAATCTCTTCTATTATTTCGTAAAAATCCAAATCAAAGTTCGACGGAGATTCTGCTCTAGCAATCGTTTCTCGCTGTCTCAGGCTCTGTTCCAACCCATTGACCATCGCATCACATTCTCCAACGCTTTCCCTACATCCCACGCACCTCAAGCCTCGATCAAGAGATCCGTGCTCCTCATCCTCCCTTCGCCGGATCACCTCCGTGACACATCATCTTTGCCCATTCTTGCACCAAACCAAGCCCAGAACCTCTCTTTTGCTTGCGCGACCCTAACTCTGCAGGTACGGCCGTTTGAAAATCCCTTCTGGGTCGATTTTTACCAAGTCGAAGATTCCCCAACATCTCCTGCTTCCTCTGCCATCCAAGATCCCATCGATGGATCCCGGACTCTTTTGAGTGCCCAACCGATGCGAATCACCTCCAGTCTTTTTTTGCGCTACAAGGGAGCCGCTCGGGAGGCTAGAGTCGATTTGGAGTGTCGATCGAAGTTTATCCAGTAGAGTTTTCTTTCCTATTCTTTCTTTTGTGCCCCTAGCTGTCTGATCGTGCTTCTCCTCCAGACGCTACAAATGTCGTCGGATCAAAGAGACATCAGCCGACAGATCTCTGTCGGAGATCTAATCTAGCTCGTCCAAGGCGAAGCATCATCGACCATTCATGAAGCGACATGTGGCAAGTGAGCGCGCGTTATCCGTCGATCAACACACAAGAGGGGTAATTTTGCCTGAACACGTCTAATTTTGTATTTTAAGTTTAGTCCGTAAATTTTCATTTGTAGTTCAAATAGTTTTGTAATATTTGCATAAACACCCCCTCCTTTACTTTATTTTCATTTAGGTCCAATTAATGTCACCTCACATGCATACACGTGAGGGGCAGGATATTTTACAGAGGACCCATGCGGGGTTGTATTATTATTTAGCCCAATAATTTTGTATTGCAGTGTAATATTTTTTAGAAAAATAAGCAGGCCTTGTAACTCTTTTGGTATTACAAAATTACCCCTATCAGCATGTTATTTACTAAATATTCTAGGATTTTTGCATTGATACCCTTGGACTTTTGTAAAGTATTCTAAAATGCATTGAACTTTTATTTTAAATACAAATAGGTCCCTATCATAAGAATTATTTTTATTGTATTTTCATTATTAAAAATAGTATTTTACATTTAAAATTATTGAAAAATATTTTAAGTGCCTGGAACTAATTCAAATCACATATTTTTCTTGAGGAAAATAAAAGTATTTTTTATTTTAAAAATAAAAAGTGCACATTTCTCTAATTTGAATTTAAAAATACAGAAAATTTATAAAAAAATATTTGAAAAAATCCAAAAAAATTAAGGTGTTATATTTTGCTACTCCATACCAAATATCACTAAAAAATACAAAAGAAAAATACTAAAACTAGAAAAACACCAAAAATCTTATAAAAATCATTGAAAATTATTTAAACCTCCAAAATGTTAGTTTTTATTTCTTCATTTTAACTATAAGATATATTATATATTGAAAATAATTTCGGAATTTTTGAGGTATTTATCTATTTGTAAATCCCAAAACTATCCATACATTTTACATTATGTTGTTGTGTTTTACAATATTATCAATTGTCTTACTTTTTTAGAAGAAAATATGATCAATTACTAACTGACATTTTATTTTCTATGTCAAGATACAAATTTTACAATTAAAAATATGGATTTTACAAAAATTGCACAAACTTTACTAATGGTTAACAAACTTTGATGGGCGTACGATATAGACAAACACGTTGGTTGGAAATATAAAAATAATTTATACATTGTTAACACGTATTTTATTTTACAAAAATCATATGCAATTTGTAAAAGAGACCATGTAATTTACAAAATAAGATCGCAGCTTACAAATATTGCTCCTACAGAATGGTTGCTGAAAATGAAATGGATTATTAGCATTTCATTAATTTACAAAATAGACCATATATTTTATAAAAAAATCTCACAATATAAATATTTTTCATACATAATATTAGACAAAAATGAAACTAAATATAATTAAACAAGGTATTATGAAAAATACTAAGATTAGACATATATTCCTTGTACCATGACGTGTATTTTCTTAATTTGAAAATTTAACATTACACCACACGTTTAATACCTCTAAAAATAGCATGCATAAGACATCTACCATATTTAGTTTGTTTGCAATTAACCCTATCATATTTATTAGGAATATTTGTTGTAACAAAAAAATTCTTCATTTTAGGTAAAATTCTCATATGTAAATCAATTAATTAGCTCATGATGAATCTATGACTCACATACTTTATTCTTTTATTTTAGCAACATCTTTTAGCAATCCAATAAATTATCATTAACCATGCTTTTGTCAATATTGTATAATTAACACCTATTTTCCAAAATAAAAGAATAAAAAAGAAAAGAAAAAGAAAAGAAATAAAAGAAGGCCATAATTCAGTAATAAATACAGACTGACCCAAACTCCGAGATAAGGTCAATAATTGACCTGATCGACAAGAGGTAAAGTAGGGAGAGATAGGATCGTCATTTATTTTATACATATTTATCACTATTCTTTGTGTATATATCATCATTCATATATTTTATTCATCAATAAAAAAGCCTCAAATTGATTTATTTCCTTAACAAGGCTTGTAAATAAAAATATTTTCTAAAATAATAAAAATAATTCAAGATCAATTGATGTACATAGTTCAAATAATACCACTCATAAGAAGCCTTAAAACAGAAATTAAAAGATCAATTTCGACTCCAAATAAGCTCAACTTCTTCAAAAATTGCCTTTTAATAAACTCTAAATTAAATTATCTTTAAAATGAGGGGGTTTCATGATTTTTGGAGTTGCGGTATAAAAGTTAGATTTCTGAGTGTGTTGTATAGTTATATAGTACATATACCTGTTTTATATATATATATATATTGTACATAATTTTTATATATTGTATTTTTAAATACTTGTACATTTTCTTAATTATTTTATAAATTAAAATAAAATTCATAAAATACAAAATAAATCAAAAATAAAATAAATTTCTCATTGTTCAAAGAGCCAAACATGTATATGTTGTACATAACACCTATTTATTTAACACCTATAATTAATTTTTAAAAATCAAATAAAAATACTTTTGTATTCTTTAAATTATTTCTTAAATAAATAAAATATAAAATAAAATGTATTTTTTGTAAAATAATAAAATTAAAATATATTTATATAATATATAGGTATATTATACATGTACATAATACACTATATTGTATATACCTTATTACTTTATTATTAAAAATAACTAAAAATTACAAAAATAGCTTGAACATAACAAACCTTTTTTTATAGGTGGAGGGACGATAGTTGCAGGACGATGAGGGGTGGAGGTGGGGATAGAAAGAGAGGGTGTTAGAGGACGGTGGGGGCTACGATGGATGGGTGTTGGAGGAGGAGGGCTAGTGGGAATATTTTTCTTTTATTTTTTATATTATTAATAGTCGTTGGATAGATGATAGGTTAGATTAACTTAATGTTCTAGTTAAGTTAATGTAATAAACTATACAGAGTTCTGTAATTATGAATTATCAAGGATTACACATGTAATTACGAGAATAATCAAGGTTTTGGGTGTAAACATCCCCTAGTAAAATGTGTGTTTTCTTTGTAAATTTATCATTTCAAGGATGTAAAACATTGAGGAAAACAAAATTTTGTGAAGTAACTAATAAATTCATAATACGTTAAATGATTGTGTGAAAATACGAATATAGTTATTCAAAAAACATAGTCCAGTTTGTATTGGTGTGTCGGTAATGGAAATGTAGGTAATGGTTGTGGAGTGCCGGAAATGTTGTTGATAGATGATATCTTCGCCTCTGCGCGCCACCCATCACCTTTAACCTGTAGCATTGGATAATGGTGAATGTCTTCAGCCTTCATGATGGTGGTGATTTTCACAATCGTGACAGTTAAGGAGAGCGAAAGCTAAATAAGAGGGGGAGCTCGTGGATGTTGGAAGAGGATCCTCTGCTGTAGATGAGATTGCAACAGAGGTGCTGTAATCTCTTTTATTTTTTTTTATTATTTTGATTTTAAAATCCAACTTTATAGATTGAATCTTATATTAATGATTTACAAATCCTCCAAATATCGTTTAAATCCGGGATTATTTGCTATTTTGATCTTTTTAAATTGAGTTTAAGTTGCTTAGATCTTGATCGAATGTTTGATCATTAAGATAAAGCAGCAAATAATCTCGGATTCAATCGAAAATTGGAGGATTTGTAGATCACTAATATAAGATTCAATCTATAAGGTTGGATTTTAAAATCAAAATCATAAAAAATTAAAGGAAATTACAACACCTCTGCTGCAATCCCCTTTACATCAGAGGATCCTCTTCCTGTGAAGGTCTACGTAAGAGAGCTTGTGGAGGGGCACACAATTCTCCCCCATGCATACCCACCTGCGTGCATTTCCTGTTGTCCGTCTTCGTTGCCCTCGGCCTTCAACATTGATTTTTTTTTAAATTTTTGAACGGAAAGAAAATGTGGTGTGTGGTTGTTCCATTTTATATTTGGAACATGCAAATGATCCAAATGGTTTTTCAAGCAATTAAATAATAACATAAATATGACATTAATCTTAAATGTAATATTAAGAATAAATCGATGACATGAAAGGCTTTCCAAATCAAATGAAACGTACCACCTGGTCCACCTCATTTGAAATTTCCATGTATATGTGTCTATATATGAAGTAAACTGTTTGCATAAACGGCTCATCTCGAGTAATCATTTTTTTCTGAATCGAAGAGAATTTTGTTCCAACATTAATTGCATCATCATGGGTTTAATTATATTTATCAGAAACTCCCAAACCAAAATATATCATTCACCATGCAAGCATGTTAGTACATTGGATTGGAGGAGATGAAGACATTAAGCATGTGATATAGAGATAGAGAGAGAATGGATTTGAAGTTGATGATCTTTCTGCTCCTCCTCAGAGCAAGGTGGGCATGGAGATGATGGCCTTGGCGTTGACGCAGAACTTGACGAAGTCCTCGTTCCTCACGGTGAGCAGGTTCTGCTCGGTCGCCTGCTTCTGGCACTTGGCCTCGCACCTCTGCACCTCCCAGACGGCGGCGTCAATGAAGTTGCACGCGTTGAGGCGGCCGAAGGGGCTAGCGAGCTCCCTCACCGCGGAGCGTAGCAAGATAGCGGCCTGCGCATGGTTGCCCTTGCACTCGGCGAGGACCTGCTGGACCGCCGGCGTGTGGGGCTTGTTCAGGAGCCCGCCGATGAAGAGGTTGGCCGTCGTGGTCTTCCTGATAGCACCCTCGACGGAGACGCGTGCCAGCCCGCCCACGTTCAGGTTGAGGGAGATGGAGCCTGAGGTGAGGGCGAAGAGGCACACGTCGGGGAAGGGGACGGCTTGGCAGGTCTGGCTGACGAGCGGGGTCGCCACGACGGGAGGGCGATTGTGGGCGTCGACGCGGAGGGAGAAGAGGAGGCATAGGGAGGAGAGGGTGAGGAGGAGATTGTGGGCAGGAAGAGCCATTGCCACCGTTGCTGTGAAGGATGTGCTTCTCCTCCTCGCTCCCTTCTCTTTATTATCCCTAATTAATTAATTAATTAATATAATTGTTGCTCCTGCTTCGATCCCTGAGATCCAATGGGTTTATATAAAGCTCTTGGAGGTTCCAAATATAGGGGTTCTGTACCTCTATCTATCTTTGGCTCTTCTCTCTGTTGCCGCCATTTCTGGAGGACCTCAACTAATTAAGTTCTCTGTTTAAGTCTCAGGGTTTATTTATAGATATAAACGAGTGATTAATATATATTTTTATACCAAAAACCCATTTCTAAACATGTAATTCTTATATCGTTATTAATATATATTTTTTATGAGATCTATATAATGACTTCTACTATGCCAAGAATGATTCTGTGTCTATAGAAGAGCGTCCAACTTTTGACTCTAGGGCCTGTTTGGTTGCAGGGTTGGGCAGGGTTGGTGCAACCCTGGTTACTATTCACAAGGGTACTTCCTCCTCACAGATTACTATTCACCCAGCCCAACCCAGCCCAACCCAACTCTGCCCAACCCTGCAACCAAACAGGCCCTAAGGTTTCGCACAAGACCATTGATCAAACCCAAAGGCCGCAAATGTGACCACATTGCTGACTGTTATCGCATTTCTCATGCGTGATTTATAGAGTACATGACCATCAGTATAGAGAGCAAATTCTTTGTTGTACTGTTGTAATCCGTAAGCAGGCATGAGTCGTTCGATCAAGATCGAACGTTTCACACGGTAAGGACCCACAAAAACCTGATTTTCGTGCGAACCACTCGATCTTGATCAAGCGGCTCGTGCGTGCTCATGCTCACGGATGACAGTCGTCATCTGTTATACCGTTGGAGTTTTTTTTTGAAAACAAATCCCAATAGCATTTCTATCTCGCCATTATTGCAATATTTAGAAAACCAATTGATGAGGCTTTAAATGTCAAAATTAAATTGATAACATCATCCTTACTCCTTCTAATTGATAATCATAAAAGGCTCCATATCCCCACGTCAGTTTCCGTTGTGAAAGGAAGAGAGAGAGGAAAGTAGTGAGAGGATTGCCTTACTAGGATCCTTCTTCATCGTAGGAGATGACGACAAAGGATCGAGGGAGCACGGAGTATGACGATGTGGATTAGACGAAGGCGAGAGCGAATGAACGTGGCTTGGGCTGCTAGATTCGAGCTTGAGATATATATGTGTCGGCTTTATGTTATTACATATATATATTGAGTAGGTTTAGAATGGATTTCTGAATATCTGTACTGTTTTGTTGGATTTCCTTTGTATTTCAAAACCTCTCTACCTCTTTAGTATGCGTGAACATGCGCGCAAGTTTAATTTAAAATATTAATTTTCCAAGATTTGTTTTAAGTCTACGTAATTTTCAATTTGCGTACAAGTATCTAACTCAATAATAACCTCGGAAACGAGACTCATTAAATTCATTTGAGCAAACATCTTCCCTCTTTTGTATCCAGATTCATATAGTCGTTTTTGGCATTAAACAGGTCTCCTCGGTAATGTTGAGTGCATCCAACGGGACCATAGGAACTCTTTATCACTTAATGTCTTGATGGGAGATGAACGACTATTTTTTGGATCTTTGTTAATGGGAAGTCCGTCTATAAAGGACTGTAGTCTTAGCCTTTCAAATAAAAAAAACACAATACACAACACAACAGAAACATTCTGGTTGTCCACCCCTATCTGCTCTCCATCACTTGTACCCTCATTGTGAATTCGTATAGAAGAATTTTGTGCTTTGTTTTTTCTACGACGACGAGGGCTAACGGACGTTCGACGCTGCTCTCTTGCTAGTACCAGGAGACATCATTCAGATGGGAGATGATTGAATCTGGAAGCCAGGCCGCCATCAAGTCCGTGCATAGGAGCGACGGAATCTGTCTTCACGACAGCGTCTTTCGACGTGCCTCCATTTCCCATGCTGGATCTTTCAAACTAATATTTCTTTCTTGTTATTTAGATCGTATTTGCTTGTCAATCTTAAAACACAATATCCTTGCAACCAGTGCTAAAAAACTATAGTATTTTCTAACAAGTTTTAGGATTACATACAAACAAATCTCTAAATGTATGAATTGATTCATGAGATAACATGTATAAGTTCAGAATGCATGTGTCAGACTTGTAGGATAAATCTTACGAGTAATTATCATATTTGAAAAAAGATGTCAGTTTCATACCAATGAGAAATTCCACTTCAAGGGTGTACAATGATTTATATCTAACATATTATGAGATTATTTGTTTTGCTTGATATGCATAATCAGATGTTGTTTTGGACTGAATAGCCTCTGACGATAATGTCGGTTATAGTACTTCATGAGCTATGCATGATATCAATCAAAAGGGGAAAACCGGATCTCTAGACTACGTATAACCACCATTCAATAACGATCATATATAAGAATTGTTTTAGTCCCTTTCTAGTCATATATAAGAACGACCGATTTCAACAATTCTACAACGGTTGAAAAATGACTATCTGCATGAAGGTTGTAGGAGTATATGTTTCGCACAAAACTTGAATGACGTAATATAGGGATATCATGATGAAAATCCACGGATTCATTTTAAAAAAATAAAAAAATGAAGAAAATGGGGCAGGAGGAGACAAGTTAGCTCCCCAAGGGTAGTCCCATTTTACCCATGTATGTATGTATGTATGTATATTGTATGTTTATATGTATGTGTCTATGTATGCGTGTGTGTGTGTTTGTGTGTATGTATGCATGTATCCACGTATATTTATGTATGTCTGGATATTTGTGCGCGTGTGTGTATACATGCATACACACCTCCATGCATGCAAACACATGTGCGCACACACATGTAAGTTTATGGGTACACACATATGCATGCATAACAATATATACATATATGCACACACACGCATATACAGGAACACAAGTGCATGCACACGCACGTACACCCATGTAAATATATGTATACATATTTATAACACACACACGCGTACACACACTTAGCATAGGTGGCTCATCTCTCGGATAGAGAGAGATTATATCTTTATAGGGAATTTTCAAAGTCATAGAGAATTTGATTCTAACATTAATTACATCTTTAGAGCGTAAGCATGAGTCCTTATTATCAAACAAATTATATATATTAGAAACTCACAAGAAATGAGGTCATTACGACAAGTTACGATCTCATAGCGAGGAAGAAAACAAGGCAGGAGGGCGGGGTGACCGCACGGGAAGATGGGGGAGGTAGAGGATGGCTTGGAGGTGGCAGTTGTAGCATGCCTAGGCCTCGTATTGTCAAGAAGGGCTTCTTTGGTTCATAAATGACTCTCCTCTCCTGGAATGTGAGGGGCCTGGGAAGGCCGGACAAGAGAGATGCAGTGCAGGACTTGATCATGGAGTGGATGATGGATGTGGGCCTATTGCAGGAAACTAAAACCTCAGCAAATTTTGAGTCGGTTTGGAAGGAGGTTGGTGGAACCAGGTTGGAAGAGTTTCGTGCCATTGAGTCGGTTGGGGCTTCTGGAGGTTTGTTCACGTGGTGGAACGGGGAGAAGTTTGTCTTGGCGTAGGGCCGATGGCATTAAGGTTGTTATCATCAACGTTTATGAGTCGTGCAATGGGGTGAACTTTTTATAGTTGGTGGATGAGTTGCCATTTGCTTTTATAGTTGGTGGATGAGTTGCCATTTGCACGGGCGAGGTTCATGTCGGTCCCTTAGGTCGTGTTGATGACTTCAATGTTCTCTTCATCTGAAGGATCGTTCGGGAGGCCGCGAAGAATGTGATTTGGGGTCTTTTGAACTTTGGAGGCTCATTGCTGATTTTGGGTTGCAGATCGTTGATGCGTCGGGATGTATGTGTGTTGGGATTTGAAAATCCTATTGATATGGACATTAACAATTGCCATTAGTGCACCTTTGATTGTTGATTAATCAAAGAATAAAATATCTTTATGATGGACAAAAGAGGAAGGTGAATTGACAACCATTTTGGTTGTCTAGCCAAATATAATAAGGCCAAAGGTCCCCAAACGACATATGTTCTCTTCTCTATTGTTTTCCATCAACATGAGAGAGCGTGAGAGGTACATGTTCGTGAGGAAGATCCGGGGCTCCTTCAAGATTTGATCTACTTCGACAACAAAAAGACTGAGCAATGGCATCAGGTATTCCATTACACTTGAACTCAGATCGATTTCTAATCTAACACATGGTATCAGAGCCATCTCGATGATTTATAGGGTTTTACATATATATTTTATTATATATATTGATTCGTGAACAATCGCTGTCTTGAAATGCCATCTCGTTGCCATGTCTTTCCAGGAGGAACAGTTTATTAATGCCTTTGTTGGTTTATATATCACCTTTAAAAAAAGGAGAAAGGGGAAGAGATTTTCGTGTGCATCCATAGTTGTTGCATGTTCATAATTAAAAGATAGACCTTGTAATAAAGGTGACCATGGTCGAATTATGATGTTTTCGTATGAGTGACATAAGAATATTGAATCCGTTCAAATATTATTGCAGTAAACTTTTGGATTATGTATGTTTGCACTTTTAATCAGTTATTTCAAGAGGCATTTTACAGTATGTCAGTCACATACTTATGGTGTTTATGTGGATCGATTTATTCTCATAAACGTAACAAATAATTATGTCACCAATTGTTTGCATTATGGATACGGAATTACTTTCGTTGACTAAACTTCTAGATCTGTTTCAAAGTGGTTACATTTTTATTGGAAGCCAAGATTATGTTTGTGAAAATTATTAAAAAAAAGCATTTTGGTGAAAATACGAAGATATCAACAACAAATACCCTTTATGTATGGTTGATTCCCATTTACGAAATCGTGCTTTTTCTATAGCTGCATTTACAAATTCACGTTTATGAACCACATTAATTCTGTTTTATTTTATAGCTCCCGCTTCCGCATCTACTATCTCTGCCACTTTGAATTCCATTCCCGTGCTTTAGGGTACAAATTTTAAAGCATGGAAAGAGAGCATTGCATTATGATATTGCTTGGCTGCATGGATTTAGACCTTCCACTTCTAATGGACACTCCCGCTCTTCTTACGGAAAATAGTTCTTCTGATGAAAAGAAGAACTATGAGAGGTGGGAACGCTCTAATCACATGTGTCTCATGATCATAAAGTTCGGCATTCTGAAAATCCTTAGAGGGATTGCTAAAAAAAGATAACTACGGCTAAAGAATACCTTGCTAAAATTGAAGAGCATTTTGCGGAAAATGATAAGGCAGAAACAAGCACTTATTTACAACGCTTGACATCCGTGAAGTACACTGGCAATGGAAACATGAGGGAGTACATTCTTGAAATGGTTCATATTGCTTCAAAGCTAAAGGAATTAGAACAAGCAATATCTGATGATTTGCTAGTTCATTTGGTTCTATTGCCACTTCCATCATAGTACAACCAGTTCAGGGTCAGTTATAACTGCCAAAAGGAGAAGCGGACTCTTAACGAGCTTATTTCGTACTGTGCTCAAGAGGAAAATAGGTTGAAGTATGAAAATCCATAAAGTGCTCATTTAGCTATGACCTCTAAGGATAATGGCAAGAAAAGGAAAGAAATGAGTAATGTTGCTGTGATAGGTCTAATAAAGAAGAATAAGGATGCAATTAGTTGCTTCTTCTGCAAGAAATCTGGACATGTCAAGAAAGATTGTGTCAAATATCATGCATGGCGCATGAAGAAAGGTAAAATTCATACTTTGGTTTGTTCTGAAGTTAATTTAGCTTCAGTTCCAAGAAACACGCGGTGGTTAGATTCAGGTGTCTACTCACATAAGTGTTTCAATGCATGGTTGCCTGAACTAACGAAGACCAACTGATGTTGAAAGATACATCTACGTAGGTGACGGAAAGAAGGCAGAAGTCGAGGTAGTTGGATTTTTTAAGCTTTTATTAGGAACTGATCATTATTTAGAGTTAAAGAATACTTTTGTTGTTCCATCTTTTAACGAAATTTGATTTCTGTCTCTGCATTGGACAATTTAGGTTATTTTCTAAATTTTAAAAATGGAAAATTTAGTCTTTCTTTAACTCTGCTATGACTGGTACTGGTTCCTTAATTTCTAGTGATAAGCTTTATTTGCTTAATACCATTGCCTCGTATAATGAATCTATGGTTGTTGAATCGAGAGGCACTAAGCAAAAAATCGCCTTAGAGAATTCAGCATCAATTTGACATAAGCGTTTGGGTCATATATCCAAATCAAGAACTGAACAACTTGTATCTGATAACATCCTAGATTCATTAGATTTTACATATTTAGATATATGTGTCAACTGCATTAAGGGAAAACAAATCAAATCAAGGAGATTAGGTGCCAATAGAGCTTCTAGTGACTTATAATTGATACATACTGATATACGTGGTCCATTCCCTACGTCATCATGGAATGGTCAACACTATTTTGCATTATTCATATATGACTATTCAAGATACGGTTACTTATATCTCATTCATGAAAAGTCACAAGCTCTAGATATGTTCAATTCATTTAAGGCTGAAGTTGAACTCCAACTCAACAAAAGCATAAAGTGCATCAGATCTGATCGTGGTGGTGAATACTATGGCAGATATAATGGTTTAGGTGAACAACGTCCAGATGTTTTTGCTTTATTTCTAGAAGAATGTGGAATTGTCTCTTAGTATACAATGCCAGGTTCACCTAGCATGAACGATATGGCTGAGAGACGTAACATGACTCTTAATGATATGGTGAGAAGTATGATCAGTCATTCTGCCTTACCAGAGTCCCTCTAAAGAGAAGCATTAAAAAACAACAACTTACATTTTGAATAAAGTACCAACAAAAGCAACTGCAAAAATACCATATGAGCTTTGGACTGCTAAAAGACCTAGTCTAAAGCATTTACGTATATGGGGATGTCTAGGTGAGGTAAGGCCGTATACATGTGGATGACATACTGCTTGCTAGTAATGATCTAAATTTGTTGCATGAGACAAAGAAATTTCTTTCAAATAATTTTGAAATGAAAGATCTTGGGGATGCTTCTTTTGTATTCGGAATCGAGATACACCGAGATTGAAATCGAGGTGTACTTGGATTGTCACAAGAGAACTTATCCATAAGGTGCTTAAAAGATTTAGTATGCAGCTTAGCAAACCAATTGATACCCCAATTGCTAAAGGAGAAAAAATCAGTCTCAATCAATGCCCTAAGAATGACCTTGAAATTCAAGAAATGGGTAAGATCCCTTATGCATCTGCAATTAGGAGTCTTATGTATGCACAAGTGTACACACGTCCGGATCTAGCATTTATTGTGGGCATGCTAGGCAGATACATGGCGAATTCAGGCATGGATCATTAGAGAGCTGTCAAACGTGTCATGAGATATCTTCAGAGAACAAAAAACTACAGACTTACATATCAAAGGTCGGATATACTGAAGATCATTGGATATTCCGACTCAGATTCTGTTGTATGCCAAGATAGCAGAAGATCCACTTCGGGCTATGTATTCTTAATGGCTGGAGGAGCTATATCACGGAGGGATGCTAAACAAACAATTGTAGCATCCTCCATTATGGCGGCTGAATTCATAGCATGTTATGAGGCATCAAATCATGGAATATGCTAAAGAATTTTGTCAATGGGGTGCGTATTGTATGCAACATCCAGAGACCATTGCAGTTATTTTGTGACAATAATTCAACAGTGTTTTATTCCAACAGCAACAGAAGCTTAACCAAGTCAAAGCATATTGACATAAACTTTTTGATTGTGAAAGAGAGAGTACAAAGTGGACAAATTTCCATAGATCATATTGAGACAAATTCTATGGTGGCGGATCCGCTAACCAAAGCAGTGACACCTAATATATTTCATGAACATATGATTCGTATGGGTGTTGTATCAAACAAAGATATCCACTTCTAGTGGGAGTTTGTATTATTTTGCTCAGCCCTTTACAGGTTTGAAACATTTGGAGTTCAATAAATTTGTGAGCAGAATAAAGTATTTGATGTTGATTCCATGTTCTCTCACTAAAGGGTCTCTATTAAGAATATGGACCGCTCATTATAAATGCAGCTTTGGATATAGATCCAAATTTATTTATTTGGCATTGATCTATATCATTTGGTTGTATTAATATTGGTGACCATTGATGGGTTTAATCGTGCTCAATACGATGAATACCTCCTTCATCTCATGTTATCATAACTAATGGACAAGATTGTTCAGTTATATCTCGATTGGTGGCAATAATTTTGAGCTCATACAGTAAGCACATTACATGGTCATTATCAACGTCCAGTGGAAGATTATTGGGATTTGAAAATCCCATCGATATGGACATTAACAATTACCATTAGTGCATCTTTGATTGCCGATTAATTAGAGAATAAAATCTCTTTACGATGGACAAAAGAGGAAGGTGAATTGGCAATCATTTTGATTCTCTAGCCAAATATAATAAGGCCAAGGGTCCCCAAATGACATATATTCTCTTCTTTATTGTTTTCCAGTGACAAGAGAGAGCGTGAGAGGCATACATTCGTGAGGAAGATCCAGGGCTCCTTCGAGATTTGATCTACTTCGACAACAAAAAGACTGAGCAATGGCATCATGTATTCCATTACCCTTGAACTCGGATCAATTTCTAATCTAACAATGTGCACATGGCATAACTCCATGTCAAGATCTCTTCTGGATGGTTTTTTCTCTCATATGAGGTGATGGTGTGTTTTCGTTAGTTGGGTCCTATGCCTTATCGATATCACATTCTAATCATACTCTACTGTTGTGGTCCTCTGGGGAGGATGTTCGACGTCGATCCTACTTCTGTTTTGAACGAGCATAGCTTTGAGGATGGTTTTCGTGAGTCAATGACTTCTTTTTAGAGTGGTGCCAACCCTCTAGCTCGGCAATGGTTCGAATGGAAGGTAAGTTGGTTGCTCTACGGAGCTACTTGATGGAGTTCAATCTGGTGAACCAAGTGCAGAGGTGATCCAGAAGAGCTGCGGCCCATGATGAGGTGTGTAGGCTTGATAAACTGGAGGATGATCGGGAGTTCATCATAGTGGAGGCAGAGGAGAGAAGCAGACACCTCGCTGGCATTCTACTATAGGACAAGGAGGAGGAAATAGTGTGGAGGCAGAGATTCATGCATAGTTGGTTGAAGGAGGGAGATGCAAATACGTGGTTTTTCCACGCCATGGCTAGTGGGAGAAGGCGTAGAAACTAGACTTCATTATGGTTTGCAGTACCGCAGCTCAGAGAGATCAGGTTGTGGGAGCAACGCTCCGTTCTCACTTTCAGGAGTGCAAGCCAATGGAATAAATTTTCGGTAAAATTGTAATCTTCTAGCATATGACTCCATGATCAAGATCTTGCTTGCAAAGTACACTCTGATAGGGTGGTGTCTGATTACAACTATTCAATTTTGCAAAATTCAATGATTATGGGATGGAAAGTACACATTTTTGCTAATCAGTTTGTATTGGTTTTTTATTTTCATGATTGTCAGTTGATCTCTTTGAGAGGATGGCATGATCAAAACTTTCTAGATTTAGTATCCTTCATTCATCATTTTCTTTAGGTTTGTAAATTTTGTTCTAAGTGACATTCCCCTATATTCCGAAGAAAATCTCTTCTACTCTTATCAATTTTTTAAAGCAGATACTTCGGTAGTTTAACAACTGATAGGAGATGATTTTCAAGGGTGTTAGGATGATATTTGTGAGGACAACTCTAGCTCGAAGAGTAAGAATTTTTGCTTTTCAACCCTTGAATTTTGCCAAGAACTTATCTAGAAATGATTGTCGATTAGTATGTTTAAGGTTAAATAGTAATAGAGGAAATCCCATATAGGATATTAGGATGTTTCCAAGGGAGCATCCCATAATCTTGGAGGCTCTAACTTCTTCAACATGCGATAAATGTAAGCAGTGAAGTGTGTATTTTACTTTGTTAAAGGAAATACCAGATATGAACGAGAAGGCTTTTAAAGTTTCGGGCACTTTCAAATTATCCTTTCTAAATTCAACGAACAATAGAAGGTCATCAACAAATCGGATGTTTGTGATGTGGATGTCATTTCCATTTGTGCAGAGAACACTAAATAATCCTCGAACGATGACCCGATAGAGCACGGTGTTTAAAAAGTTCATTGCATTTATGAAATGTAAAGGAGAGAGTGGATCTCCTTGACGAACTCCTCTGTGAGGTTTGAAGAAGCCTTTGTTAGTTCCATTTAGGTTTAATGATATATCAGTCATGGATAGGCACATGCTTATCCAAGAGATGAATCGAGGTGGGCATCCAATCATCATCAAAATATGGAGAATGAAGTCCTATTTTATCATGTCAAAAGCTTTTCTAAAATTGATCTTAAGATGCACGATCTTGGTTTCTATTTTGTTCAATGGCCCTGAATTTTTGAAGCAATATCAAACCGTTCATGTGTTGCTCTCTTCTTGAGAAAAACATTTCGAGTGGATTGACAGTGCGAATTATCTCCTAAAGTTGGATAGCACTTGAGAAATAATTCTCATTGGCATATTTATGAGGCTTATAGGTTGATTGTTATCTAGCTGCTCCCTATCCTCATTTTTATATATCAAAAAGTTGGAGGAGTGATTTACGAATTGAAGACTTTTCGAGTCAAAATCATTCCTTGGTAAGTGATAATGCAAGTTGATGAAGTCAAGTTTGATAGAAGCCATAGTGTGAAGATCTTAAAGTAGATCCACCAATATAATAAATAGATCCTAAAGATCCACACGTGTAACTGCTATAGTTTTTTGGGGTACATCTAAATAAGTGTTAAACCAAAATACTCAACATGCATTAAGCCTCCCTAAAATGGAGACTTTACGGTCACTAGTCATGTCTTCTACATCTCCCTCTTAGAGACTAAGGTAACGACTTCAAGCATGACCAGCTCGCGAAGCATTGACAACATGTGATGGATACAAGATCCAAGAAAGGGTTCACTATCATATGATGGAACATCAGTTACTATTCCAGCTTCAATCAGGTGATCAGTCGCAACCTAACATCCGAACTAGGGTTCAAGGATCATATATTGGTGCATAACCAATAAAATCAAAGGGCCCGTTTGGTTATCGAGGTACCTCGAGTACCTGGTGTATCCCCCTCCATTCCTGAGTTGGAAACTCATCACAAATCAAGGTGACATCACATCACATTCCTTATTTGAACCCTCTCTCAACCCTCATAACCATTCAAACAACTACTAGATATCCCAACCCACCCCATCCCAATAACCAAACAGGACCAAAGAGCTCAACTACGCGGAGGATGGGACTGTAAATAACAAACACATAGGGATGAAACTATAATTCTAGAACTTTTAAGGGTAATAAGTACAAAATTTACCTAATAAATTTCAATTCTCCACCGGATTTTCTGGAAAGACCACACTTTAATGGCAGCTCTGAGCACCGCCACACTGTTCTCCTCCACGTCCTCCCGCATCCCTCACACTCCACTCCTCCCCACCGCGAAGCCCACCTACCCGTCGCTCTCCCTCCTTCCTCCGCTCTCCATCTCCGTCTCCCACAGAAAGGCGCCTCCTTTGCCTCTGGCCCAACACTCTGTTGTATTCAAAGTTGTATTTAGACTTTAATTGGAAAGTCTATGTAATTACAATTGGCATTCAATTTGGTTTCAATTGGGAAACCAAATGGTTTGGAGGGAAAGTTGGGAATTCCCAAATTTGAAATATGGGAGTTTGGGTGGAAGTTTAGTCCCACACCGGGGAGAACTAAACTTTTTGGTGGACTTATGTATGAGTTCACAACCCAAGCTCTTGTAGCAATAGTAGAGAGGAGGAATGGAGGACCACACACGCGCGCGCGCGCGCTCCGCTCCGCTCCGTCTCGGGCTCGGGCTCGGGCTCGGGCTCGGGCTCGGGAGAGTCAATTCGGATCTCGATACTTTTGCTGTAGATTTCATTTGGTAAGTCGATTAAATTAATCGTGTACGATTAATTTGGTAAGTCGACTTAAATGGGAATTCAACTCGCCATTATGGGCGCGTTTTTTGGGATCTGAAAGGATGCGTTTTCGGGACGCATTTTTGGAAACCAAAGGTCGCGTTTTTAAGATGCGAGCCCCTCTATTTATATCCCTCACTCGACTCGGTTTTTCTTCACTCGCAAGAAAAACTTCTCTCACGCCGTCTCTCTTTGGTTCTTCCTCTCGCGGACGAACGTCTTCCTCTTCTCCTCTCTCGGCTGCAGTTCTCTGAGGTACAATCGAGGACGATCCCGTTGGTGTGCGCCGACGACGATCGTGAACCGTCGTATCCTGGGAGCGGATCGCCAGTACCCTACGCACCGGTATTGTGGGGGCGATATCTTCTCTAAGGACAGTCCATTTTCATGGACGCTTCGGTGACTTCTAAACTGATCTCTGTTTTATTTTGCTTGCCGCAATATGTTTATTGCTTTACCCTTTCTGGATCATGCCCGTCTTTGTGTTTCTGTTCTTTTAATCGGTTCCTGTTTACATTGAATAATCGGATAATGATTGGGAAACATATGATTAATATGATTTTAATCTGTATCGTTTCTCTGTTAATTCATTTGGATCCGATTTTATACTGTTTAATGTATGAATTGGTAATCTTATTTACAACATACTCCGCCTCCGCTGCGACCACTCTGGACACGGTCGTACCCGCCAAGATGAAGGCTTGGGTCTATGACGAGTACGGGGACGCCAGTGTGCTCAGGGTCGAGGACGGGGTGGGGGTCCCCGAGGTGGGAGAGGAGCAGGTGCTGGTGAGGGTCGCGGCCGCGGGGATCAACCCTGTGGACTTCAAAAGGCGGCAGGGGAAGTTCAAGGCCACTGATTCGCCTCTGCCCGTGAGTCTTTTAAGGAGAAATGGGGGAAAACTCTCTATCTTTTCAGAAAAAAATATATGTGGTTTGCGTTTGAATCGATTTTCGTGATTATGATTTATGTGTTGTCCCATCTGATCAAGATCGGATTTTTGTTATGGGTTTTTGATGGTAATTGAAGGACATGGACGCTTTGTCCTTTGGATGTTATAGCATTTTAGTGCGTTCATTAGTATTCTTAGGAACTGTAAGTAGTGTTGATGATATGTGCTCTGAAGTTGTATTTCGTGTGGAAGTACTCAATGTTGTACTGCTGGAGGTTATGCATCGAGTTAGTAATTTCTAAACCTTGCTGTTTGTTCGGATTTAGGTTTTGATTCTAGAATAAATTTACTCGAACTTGTAACAGAGCCTAGTTCCTTTAAGGGCACTGAACATGAGCAAGGTGGGTTTGATTATATTCAGTTTGATTATATTCAGTTTGATTAGGTGCAGCATGTTGACACCAATCATGTTCAAAGCTGGGAATTTTATGCAAATTTTAAAGTTAGAAAGAGTTACAGTCTCTCAACTCCTTCACACTCCAAATCTTATGCACCTGTCCTACCTTACCATACCCCAACAAGATGGAGTCTCGATGTGCGGTCAACGAGCTTGGGGGGAGGGGGTATAGGGGGAGCAAGTGTGCTTCCCCCCTGCGGCAACGTGGTTGTAGCATCCCAGTGGGCTTTTTTACGAGCAGTTATATTTGTATTTGGTTATATGGATCCGTTTGTTTCAGGATCCGCCTATACGGGAGTAGTATATAAACTCCCTAGGGTTAGAGCTCTCTATATCCTCTGTACTTTTTTTTCTTTTCTTCATATAATGAAGATCGATAGCCATCCACGGATGTAGCCTAGTTACAGATGAACCTTGTTGTTGGGAAAAATGAATGACTTGTTTATTCCGTAAGCCCTAGGCTCTCTTATATAGGAGAGTAGCCTATGGGTAAATTACATAAAGCATACAACTGAAAATAAAAATAGAGAAGGGATACAGACACTACTATATGCGTTAACACTCCCCCTCAAGATGGAGCATAGATATCAATCATGCTCAGCTTGGACGCACACTTCTGGAATGGGCCTCGTAGTAATGCTTTGGTGAATATATTCGCAGTCTGATTCTCTGAGGTAACATGAGACATTGCAATGAACCCCTTCTGAATCATGTCACGTATAAAGTGACAGTCAACCTCAATGTGCTTGGTCCACTCATGGAATGCTGGGTTGTTTGCAATGAACAAGGCTGCCTGATTATCACATTCCAAGTTCATAGGAAGTGGTACATCTAAACATAGGTCTGTAAGTACAACTTTCACCCACATCATTTCTGTAGTAGCCTGGGCCATAGCCCTATATTCGGATTCAGCACTAGATCTAGCTATCACCATCTGTTTCTTGCTTCTCCGTGAGACTAGGGCATCTCCAACATAGACGGCATACCCTGAGGTGGACTTCCTGTCCTTGGGACATCCTGCATAGTCTGCATCCGCACATGCTGAGATAGAAATCCTCTTTCCTTTCTTGAATAGCAGACCTGCACCTGGGGATGATTTGAGATATCTAAGAATCATATGTATTGCATCCATATGAACCTGGCGTGGTTGCTCCATGAACTGGCTCACACGACTCACTGCAAATAATATATCTGGTCTAGTGATCGTGACATACAACAGGTTGCTCACCAGTTCTCTGTATGTTATCCTGCCCACCTCCTCTGTGTCATCATCATAGAGCTTCATGCTGGGATCCATTGGTGTCGTAGCAGGTCGACACCCAAGCATACCTGTTTCACTCAACAGATCTGTAACATATTTCCTTTGTGACATTACTAACCCATATGGATTTCTAGAAAATTCCAGCCCCAGAAAATATCTAAGAATACCAAGATCTTTAGTGACAAATTCGCTTCCCAGCATTTCTTTCGCCTGCTTTATGCCCTGCTCATCATCTCCTGTGATCAAGATATCATCTACATAAACCATAATTGCAATAATACCTCTAGCAGTCTTCTGTACAAACAAGGAATGATCAGCATTGGAGCGTTTGTATCCTTGTTTCTCAAAGAGGTCTGAGAGCTTCTGAAACCATGCTCTGGGGCTCTGCTTAAGGTCATAGATAGCCTTATGTAATCTGCATACCTTGGAACACTCCCCCTCAACAGCAAAACCGGGTGGTTGTTGCATTTAGACTTCCTCCTGCAAATCTCCATATAAGAATGCATTCTTCACGTCCAGCTGATAGAGCGGCCAGTCTCTAGCAACTGCAATGGACAACAAGATCCTGAGAGTGGAATGACGGGCTACAGGCGAGAATGTGTCAAGGTAATCCGCCCCGTATGTCTGTGTAAAGCCACGTGCAACAAGACGTGCCTTGTACCTATCAATAGAGCCGTCTGCATTGTGCTTCACTGTAAACACCCAGTTACAGCTCACCGGGTTCACATCTGGAGGTATAGGAACCAAACTCCAAGTTTTTCTGGACTGAAGTGCCGCCATTTCTTCCTCCATTGCTAGCCGCTATCTACTATCCTGCAGAGCATCTTGATGACTCCGTGGAATATCTACAGCTGGCAGTGCCATCACAAATGTCCTGAAATCTCCAGATAATCTCTCAAAAGACACAGATGCTGACAATGGATATGTAACACAGCTCCTCTTCGATTTGCGTAGAGCAATGGGAACATCTAAATCTGCTGTAGCCTCATCTGGCCCCTGCAACATATCCTGCTCAGAAATGTCGTCAGATCCATCAATAGAAATATTTTCATTACATACCATAGGCGAGCTAGGAGACGAGTCATGACTATGAGCGGGAGGAGGCCTGCGGGTATAATGGAACGGTAGCGGTGAGACAGGTATATGTGGTGGTGGCGGCGGTGGTGGTGGTGTTGGTGGTGTTGATGACGACATTTGAGGTGGTGGTGTCATGTATATGGCATCAGTAGATGGAGGTGGTAGCTGCTTGTCTCCCGAGGCTGAAAAATATATAACAGATTCAAAAAATGTAACATCTGCACTGACCATATACCGCCGACGCAGGGGATCAAAACACTTGTACCCCTTTTGAGTTCTGGAGTACCCAACGAAAACACATTTGACAGCCCTAGGAGAGAGCTTGTCAGTGCCAGGCGACAACTGATGGACAAAGGCAACCGAACCAAACACACGAGGAGTAAGAGTGAACAGATCCTTCCCAGGATGGATGAGGGAAAACAGAATCTGTTCATTCAAGACAGAAGAAGGCATACGATTGATTAGGTAACATGCAGTGAGAACTGCATCACCCCAGTAAGAGTAGGGAACCTGACTATTTATAAGAAGTGATCTTGTGACATCAAGAAGGTGACGGTGTTTCCTTTCAGCAATGCCGTTTTGTTGAGATGTATGAGCACAAGATGTTTGGTGAAAAATCCCTTTTGAGGAGTAATAATTGGCAAGAACATTGGTGCACAATTCTAAGGCATTATCACTTCTCACAAATTTCACAGATGTGGAGAAAACATTTTGTATTTCATTCAGAAAATGGATAATGATATTTTCTGCTTCAGACTTATTTTTCATCAAAAACACCCATGACACTCTAGAAAAATCATCCACAAATACTATATAAAATCTGTGTCCCTGATGATCAGGTACACGACTCGGTCCCCAGACATCAATATGAAATAACTCAAACTTGAAGGTACTACTCCGACTTGGACGAGTGGGAAAGGACGACCTGTGATGCTTTCCCAACTGACACGCCTCACATTGAATAGGTATGTGAGGAAGACTATAAGGTAACATGTGACTCAACTTCTGAAGCGGTAAATGGTCAAAGCGCAGATGCCACAATAAGGTAGATACTTGTCCAGTGGGAAGGGATGAGGTTCCATCAAATGGGGTCTGATTCAGGCGGTAGAGACCTCCTTGCTCATAGCCACGACCAATCACGTTGCCCGTATGGATTTCCTGAAAAATCAAAGAAGATGGATAAAAAATTGCCCGACAATGTAGATCCTTCGTAATCTGACTAATTGACAACAAATTCATTGAAAAATCAGGTGCATGTAGCACATTCTTGAGCTGCATAGAAGATGTTAATCTAATCTCCCCCTGACCAGTGATGGGGGAATGTGTTCCATTGGCAATTACTACTGTTCGGCATGGAGCAATCTGAGTGTATCCTGTAAGTAAACTCTGGTCGCCACATAAGTGATGTGTAGCGCCCGAGTCCATAATCCATGGTAATGTATCTGATTTACTACTGGTGAATGCAAGTATACTACCTGAAGTACTGGTAGACGCAGAGGCAGAAGCAACGGCATCAGATTGACTCTCCGTAGTCGATGCTGGACCAGATGGTGGAATAATGCCCCTCAGACGGGCAACCAGATCGTCGAACCGTTAATCCAAAGTAGCAGCAGATGGAGGCTCTATCTGCTCAGCAACTCGTGCGGATGCAGGAAATCCATGCGTCGAGTAGCATGTGTCTTCATTATGTCCAACGCGGTGACAGTAGGTACATGTTGGCCTAGTGCGGCCACCTCTTCCACGAGGTCCACGTCCACGGCTCTGGTGATGAAATCCGCGACCCCTGTTGGCTGCCATGGCTGAAGAGTTCTGACTCGAGGCCGTGGAAGGAACTGTGATCCGACTCAATCTATGGAAAGCTTCCTCCATGGGAGGAATAGTAGAGTCGGCCAAAATCTGTGATCGTGCCGCCTCATACTCTGAATCAAGTGCAGCCAGGAACACACCCACCATAGTCGCGTTCCTATATGTCTTCTGTTGTTCTGCCGTGGCTGTCAAGGGCATGAAGCTATAGAGCTTCTCGAACATCCCTCTCAGTGATGTATAGAGAGAATGTAGAGGGCGACCATTCTGCTTGATAGTGAAGATATCATGCTGGAGTTGCAGAATCTTTGTCTCGTTCTTCGCCTGTGAATATGTGGCCGCCAGAATGTCCCACATATCCTTGGCCGTGGGTTGATGTAGAATGTCATTGGATATCTCAATTGCCAGTTTACCGGATAGCCACACTTTGGCGTATGCATCATCCGCCTCCTAAGAGGCATTGGCTCCAGTCTTCTCAGCAGGCTCTGGTTCGGTAAGGATGTGCTTCTTACCCGTTGACTTCATCATGCTCATGAACTGCATTGCCCACAGTTCATAGTTTGTACCGTCCATCTTTACAATAGGCACTGGACCACGAAAGGCGCCAATAAATGGGATATCTGCCTTGCTTTCTGACATACTGGAGATGGAAGACTGGAGCGATTGACAGAGGATGAGATTCGTCTACAATGACATAGACGAGTTTAGTTGCATGTGTAGACCTCACGCAACTAAACCCATGTAGATGAAGATGTGTGTGCCCTAGGGCTTAGGGCTTAGCACACGTACACGCGTGCTAGACGCACGCGCACACGCAACTGGTACACACACGCAAGAAACACACGCATGCAAGGAGATGCACGCGCACAGGAGGTGCGCGCTCGCGCACAGGCGATGCACGCGCAAGAGGGCTACAGCGCAAGAGGGCTACAACGCAGGAGGAGATGCACGCTCGCGCACAGGCGAAGAAACACGCACAACGCCGTGGAGGCGCGCTCGCGCACTAGGGCTACAGCGCGCAGGGGCGTTGTTCGCAGGAGGCGCAGCAGGCGCAGGAGGCGCAGGGGAGAGCAGCAACACACACGCACGACGGTGCTGGTGCGACTGCGGTGATCCCCGGCGACGCCGATGCGATGGAGAGAGAGAGAGGCCGGCGGGTGGGGTGGGGTAGGTTAGGGTTTCGAGAACTCCGGTCTAGGACCGTCGCTCTGATACCATGTTGGGAAAAATGAATGACTTGTTTATTCCATAAGCCCTAGGCTCTCTTATATATGAGAGTAGCCTATGGGTAAATTACATAAAGCATACAACTGAAAATAAAAATAGAGAAGGGATACAGACACTACTATATGCGTTAACACTTGTAAATCTGTATGTTTATGTCTTGCTTGATTGATCATTGTGCATGTTTGCTTCCATGGTTCGCAATCAAATGGTATCAGAGGATCGAGTTCCGTCCATATCATCAAGCAAGATGATGTCTTACAATATGAAGATCGAGAAGTTCATAGGGAAGAACATATTCAGTTTATATGACAGATCAAGATGTGTTCCCTTCTCAAGCAACATGACATCTGGGTTTCGTTGTATCAATAGCTGGCGAAGGCACTCGAACCCTCCGAATTGACGGGGCATGAAGAGAAGGTGTACTTGACGATCATGTTGTGTTTGCGGAAGAGATTATTGTGGAGGTTGTCGATAAGGACTCCACGGCCGGTCTATGATTGAGACTCGAAAGTCTATACATGATGACGTCTCTGACCGACATGTTGCTATTGAAGCAACGTATGTTCTCACTGTATGCAGGAAGACACATCTCTTAAGTAACATCTGGATTGCTTAATTATATTGTTGATGGGTTTAAAAAATATAGATCTTAATATTGAAGAGGGCACCGCAAAAAAGATTGAAGATTGGGATGTTGTCTTGATTTTGTTGGTTTCTCTTCCATTATCATATGAGAATTTTGTTCAATCATTTATTGTAGGACGTGAGTTGATAACCATAGAGAAAGTTCGCGTGAGTCTACATATACGTGAACTTCGGCATATGGCTACCGAGAAGCAAGATTCTAACATTGCAGATTTGGTTATGACTCATGAAAAGAGTCATGTCGATTTTGACTACGTGAAAATGGGAAGCAAAAATCCAAGTCGAACAATCACAATGCTAAGGAAATATGTAATTAATGTAAAGAACTTGGACATTAGAAGAAGGACTGCCCGAAGAAGAAAGGAAAAGTCATGATTGTTATCGTGGCACATAGAGGCATAGACTCTGAAGATGTTCTGGTTTTTACCGTTACAGATTAGAAGATGATGGATAATATATGGATTCTTGATCCAAGTTATTCTTACCATATGGCACCCAATGAAGATTGGTTCTGCACCTTTGAGAAGATAGATGAGAAAGAACTTAATATCCCTTAGAGTCTTAGATTCTAAAGGATATAAGTATAGTTCTGAAGGTGGAGTTATGTAGGTTGCCAAAGGCAAGGTGGTTGTCATCAAGGGCACTAAGCATAAGATCATGTACGTCATGCAAGGGTTTATATTTATGGGTTCTATTGTTGTGGTATCACAATCCGTGAAATCAGATTCATAGTTGTGGCATATACAGCTGGGGCATATGAGTCAGACGGGGATAAATATCCTTCGTTGGAAGGATCATCAGGGATCTAAATATCCCTAATCAGAAGGGTCTCATCGGGGATCTCAAGGGATCCATGCTGGAGTTCTATGAGCATTGTGTATTCGAGAAACAACACATGAAGCAATTCAACAAAGCTATTCATAGGATGAAGGAGACGCTCGACTACATCCATGCAGATTGTTAGGATCCTTTACTTCTCTCATCTTTGAGAGGTGTCAGGTATTTTCTGTCTATTATTGATGATTGCTATATGATGGTTTGGGTGTACATGATGAAGTGCAAGAGCGAGGCATTTCTGACCTTTAGGCAGTGGAAGATCTTGGTGGAAACCATACTTCTAAGAAGGTGAAGTGTCTTCGTGCAGATAATGGGTTGGAGTTATGTTAGTCAGAGTTCAGCGAATTCTGCAAAGAAGTGAGTATTGCAAGATACCTCACCATCAGAGATACGCCTCAACAAAATGGAGCTGTAGAATGAATGATCAGGATGATATTGGAGAGAGTAAGATGTATGCTCTCTAACTCTAGACTTGGTAGAGCATTATGTGCTAAAGCTATATATACAGCTCGTTACTTTGTGAAACAGAGTCTCGTGTCCGCTATTGACTGCAAAACACCCATGGAGGTATGGCATGAAAATCATGCTGATTATTCTGTTTTACGAGTCTTTGGTTGTGCTAGTTGTTATCATGTTAATGAATTAAAGTTAGAATCAATGGAAAAAAGTAGTATTTATAGGTTATGATGCATGAGTAAAGAGGTATAGAATCTAGTCTCCTTATGTGTATAGAATTATTGTTAGCAAGAATGTTACTTTTGATGCGGATTCCGTGCTTCATTCGAGTAGTGAGTCTGTTGATGCAAGTACAGGTGATGATGTGTACGCACAGGTGGAGTTCGAACTGACACCAAGTAGTGATCACGCAGTTGATCACACCACTCCTAATCAGGCTGTTGATGAACATCCTGAAGCTGAGCAACCAGAGGAGAGGCAAGTAAGTGTTGCTATTGATCATGCCCGTAGAGAGATATATTTGTCGTAGTGATATGAATTTGAAGGCATGTTTGTATTTGCACTACAGGTTGCGGAAGAGGCAGTCTCCAGACCCTCCACTTTTAGGGAGGCTATAATATGGGTAGAATCTGAGCAGTGAATTGCTGATATAGGTTAGGAGACGGAGCCTCTTCACAAGAATCAAACATGGGAGCTTGTTAAGTTGTCAATGAGAAGGAAGGTCGTTAGATGTCAAGAATCTTAGGCAGTAAAGGCATCAAATATAAGACACACCTAGTTGCGATTGCGAAGGGTTACCGTCAGAAGAAAAAGTCAAGAACCTCAGGTAGTAAAGGCATCAAATATAATAAGATATTCTCTCATGTTGTAAGACATACATCCATCGGGGTGTTTTTAGCTCTTGCATCACATGGAGACTTGGAGTTAGAGCAGTTAGATGTGACAACAGCTTTTTTGCATGGTGAACTCGAAGAAGACATTCTCATGGGCCAACTAGAGGGATTTACATCTCAGGGCAAGGAAGATCATGTGTGTAGATTGAATAAGTCCTTTTGCGGGCTTAGCAGTCTCGCAGGCGTTCGTACAAGAAGTTTGACTGATTTATGATTAATCATATGTTCAAAAGGAGTCCATATGATTGTTGTGTTTACCATAACAAGGTAGAGGATGAACCATTCATCTATATGTTATAGTACATCGATGACATGTCGATTGCTGCCAAAAAGAGGAATACCATAGGTGATCTGAAGAAGCTCCTCAATTCAGAGTTTGACATGAGGAACTTCGGTGCAGCGAAGAAGATTTTAGGGATGGAGGTCATTAGTGATCATGTAGAAGGGAAACTTTTCTTATCTCAAAAGAACTACATTGAGAAAGTTCTAATGAGATTTGGGATGTTTACAACCAAGCATCTAGGTACTCATTCCGTTGTGAATATTCATCTCTTAGTTTCTTGCACACCTTAGTCTGACAAAGAGAAGAAACACATGTCACGCCGTTTGTTTCAGAAATTTGTTTGTATGGGAGTAGTATATAGACTCCATAGGGTTAGGGTTCTCGATATCCTATGTACTTTTCTTCTTTCTCCATATAGTGAAAACTGGTCGCCGTTGCCCGAGGACATAGCCCAATTACAGGTGAACCTTTTAAATTTGTGATTTACGTCTTACTTGATTGTTCATGTTTGTGCGTGTTTGCTTCTACGATTCGCAACAAAGTTATTTCTCCTTTGCTCATGGTCACTAGTCATGGTATGCAAGTCATGGAATCTGGATATGAGAAAACATGATGAAAATTGCATATAGTTATGATGAAAAAGGAAACAATGCAAATAGCTTGTCAGATTTTACATAGAATTGCACCAAGTAACAAGCCACACATTGTTCAACTGTCTATGCTTCCTTTTTGCTGATCAAACTTTTTGGAAAGACCAAATAAAAGTAGAAATATGGAGGGATTGTTGTTGTTAAAGATGCAGAATAAGAGCATTTGAGCACAACACGTTCTAGTATTATGTTTGCATGCAGAATAAGAGCATTTGAGCTCAGCACGTTCAAGTATTATGTTTGACGTCTGATCATCCGTAGTTTATCCTCTTTGACGACTACTTCCATATATATCTTTCTAACCCTTTAATGCCTTTTTTGTAGACTGTTCCTGGCTATGACGTAGCCGGTGTGGTTGTATAGGTTGGTAGCCAAGTCAAAAACTTCAAGGTAGGTGATGAAGTATATGGTGACATCAATGAAAAAGCTCTGGAGTTCCCAAAGCAGTTTGGATCTATTGCAGAATACACTGCTGTCGAGGAGAAGCTCCTTGCTTTGAAACCACAGAATCTTGATTTTACTCAGGCTGCTGCACTCCCACTTGCCATTTTGACTGCCTATGAAGGCCTTGAGAGAGCCGGTTTCTCTGCTGATAAGTCTCTCATCGTCTTAGGTGGTGCTGGTGGTGTCGGATCACTTGCGATCCAGGTCAGTGATTGTCTTATTTTTGTTCTTAAAAATCGCTTCACTTCGCTCATACTAATCATCAGTAATTTTATTTGAAAACCAAATGGAAACATGGGGAAAATAGACCCTTTTTTCAGTGTCAAGCTAGGTATGGATTCGATCTCTGGTAGATCTTGATGAAGGGAAAGAAAAGGGTTTCACGTTGATTTTGATTTTAGATATTGGAAATTTGGTCTGTGAAAAAACAATTAATGTCTATTGACAATGCCCCCTACACCAAAAAAAATTGATTCTATTTGTTGTGTAACTGATTGCAAAATTTTCTGTGTAAGCTTGTATGTCCCCCAAGGAATCGAAGCTTGAAGTTTCCTTAAAATGCATAATAACGTTATCTTTTTTTTTAATCTCTTCTTTCAGATAGCAAAGCAGGTTTTCGGAGCCTCAAGAGTGGCAGCCACATCTAGCACGAGGAAACTGGAGCTGTTAAAGAGCTTGGGAGTTGATTTGGCTATCTGAGAAGTTTGATGTGGTTTACGATGCCGTTGGTATGCCTTCAAATAACTGTCTCAATTTAATCAAACCGCAACCTTTACCCCGAATTTTTTTGTCTGCAATATTATGTGCATAATTGGGATCATTTGGTACATGGTTATGAACATAGAAAATAGAATCTAGTTCTAGTTGAAGCTTTTTTGTGATAATCATATGCTAAAACGTCACACACTCCTAAAAAGACCTGTTCTTTCTGAACGGGAACCATTTGAATTGCATGATTTTGATATGATTGCTTACATCATCCATGCTCATGCCTCTGGAAATTGGCATCGGCCATATGAATACTTCCTTGTCTGGGAGCTGTATCGTGCTCCATTTTCATCTAGGTCATTTTTTTATACTGGTCCATTCTGCAATCTTAATCAATACTGCTAGGATCAGATCCAATCAACAACCACCAACAGAAATAGTTATAGTACCATCAACAGAAGTAGTTAAAGAAGAAAACATGTAGAATCACACAAGGATATATTTGTTTGTGTGTAGTAGTTCGCCAATGTGCCTACTCTACTGTTCATATCATGCTTTCTTTGTTTTCTTTCACGAAAAGAGTACGAGTACACTGAGCAGACACTCAGTTGGATTGGCAAAGTTGATTCCATATACAATCAAGTGCGCTCTTTTGGGAAATGGCTACGAGCAATTCTACGCTGTCTTATGTTATGTCATTCCGTCTTCGTGTGACCCATCGGATTTAATCTTATTCCTTTTCTTTTCTTTTCTTTTGTCTATCGAAGCATCATCTATTGCCATTGCACCTGTCTGGCTCTCACTATACCTTTCTTAGCTTACTTCGCGTTGTCATTGAACTTACTTGGCAAAAAAAATGCAGGTCAGGGAGAGAGAGCGGTGAAGGCTGTGAAGGAAGGCGAGAGCGTGGTGGTGCTTACCGAAGCAGTCACTCCACCAGGATTCAGGTTCGTGGTAACCTCCAACGGGGAAGCCTTGGCTAAGCTGACTCCATATCTTGAGAGTGGGAAGGTGAGGCCCCTTCTTGACCCAAAGGGTCCCTTCCCATTCTCCAAGGTTGTAGAGGCCTTCTCCTATCTTGAAACAGGGAGGGCAACTGGGAAGGTGGTAATATCTCCAATCCCTTGAGATCATGCTTTAGAGCTAGCTTCCTCGTATAACTATGTGGACCATAACGTAGAATGTGACACTCAGATCAATTACCAATCAGTATGTGTTGCAGCAAGTAATCTATGTTTTCCATCCTTTGTTTTGTTTGCAAATGGTTCTGCTGCATCTTAAATTAGAAGCTACACAACACGGAAAGACGATTATCGGTGTGTTTCAGGTTTGAAACCGAGATTGTTGGGAGCAGTGTCAACGCTTGTAATGTATGCTGAGTAGGGATGAGCTTATACAGTGTGGGAAAGCAAAAAAGTTAAGAGGTGAATCCTAAGGTTAAAATGTGGAATATGATCTAAAGTGTCGCAATAGAAGAATAAAAAAGTTAGGGAGAAGAACCTAAGGTTCAGGAAAGCGGTATGTGTATGCGTTCGGACAGGTCATTGACACCATTTAAGCGGTATGCGGGGGCATATGCGGGGTATATGTGGTTCTACGCGGTTTCCTATTTTTTATTGGAAAATAAATAAATTTATACAAAAGTGACTACAATAGAACTAAATTTATGTATAATTATGTTCCAGCAGGAGATCTAAGAAAAATAACTTTCATATAGAGTTCAAAACAATCTCTATCAATCAAATATCAATACTTCTATAAAACAATTAGCATACAAAATAATTGACAACAATCAACAAAATATAAAAGTTAGCACACAAAATACCTCTATTGTTGAATATAACATCATTTATCTTTGTCTTATATTTATTACTGATCCTTCATCAAAGTACCAAACTTTACATATAATATATTGCATTCATAATAACTAATTAGCTGACTAAATTAGTTTGCTAAATTATTGGTACACTATTCTTTTTATTCTTTGCGTGTTTACTCCAATCTCGCAGTACAACTACTTTGACGATGGATTTAAATGGTCATGGAATGCTTGGTTGACATACATGCAAAAGCAAGGGAAAATATGACACAAATAACACAATAAAAACGTAGCACAAATAAAAAAAATAAAATAATGAGTATGCGGTCGCATAGACCGCATATGCGGCTTGCATAAGTGCACATGGCGCATAATGTGGGGTTTCATGAAAGCGGTGCGCTAAAGGCATCGCATACGCATAAGCGATCGCATATGCGGCCGCACAGACCGCTTTTGTGAACACTGACCAAACCTACCAACCTGTCTTCAATTTCATGGTATCGTTACAACTATTCTTGGTCAAAGTGCGAACCAGGCCGGATGGGTCGGGGTTCTAAAAACCCTCGTCCAGGGCCTGGGCCAGGCCTCTACGGGCCATGCTTCAAAGGCCCAAGTCCGACCTAGGTTTGAGTCAGGCTGGGCCGACTCATGGGTCGAATGCAAAGTATTTTTTTCTTAATTTTTTAATATAATTATAGAGATAAATAAAATTTTTGAGCATCATCTAAACTTTCTAAAACCCAGTAACCATAATATGTTACTTGACATGTAAGCTACAAAATGTGATGTAACATTGATAAAGTTAACCAAAAAGGGATTTTATCGCTTGTGCCCCTTTGAGATATCGCGATATCAGTCACGCCCCTCCCTTTTTTTAATATCAGTTGTGCCTCCAACTTCTTGTCGTTCCATTACTTGTGCCCGTCTGTTACTTTAGTCGTAAATGGCTTGAACTTAACCATGATTTTTTAAACTATGGTGCGATTAAAAGGGGTATAATTGTCCAAATACTCCCCTACCCATCCTGCTCCTCCGGCTCCTTTGCCCCGCTCCTCCAACCCTTCGTCGTCCTTCACATCATCAGCCTGCCTTACCTCTGCTGCCTTCAAGTCTGATGGTCGATTAGCCGCCGTAGGAGCATCTACTACTGCTGAAGCTTCGTAGTGATGTCGCTTCTACCTTCTCTTCCCATGTAACCCCACTTGTGAAGCTCCTCTTCCTCCACCATACAGAAGCAGAACTCCCTCCACCATTCTCATTACCCTTGTTTCCTGTTTAACCATGCCGAAGCTTAATAAGCCATTGGCTGAAAAGATCCCCTCGAGCAGACCCATTGATTTGCAGGTACTCTACGGGCTTGTTTGGTTGCTGGGTTGGACTGGGTTGGGTTGGGGTACACCGGTGTACCCCTCCTTCCAACCCTCTCAATCCTCCCCACAATTTACTATTCATAGAGGTACAGTTTACTATTCACAAGGGTACCCAACCCAACCCAGTCCAACCCAGCAACAACTAATCAGATAGATACTCTACCGACCTCAATGCGGCATTGCAGTAAGTAATCAGATAGCATTCAATGCAAGAAGCTTTGGATTTTGCCTGCCTGATTGAGAGGTCGATTGATGCTGTTGAAGCAAAGTCAACACACGTTTGTTTAATCCTCTATGTGAAAATCTGACCGTGCCTGTTTCACATTTTTTAAATACATATTTTATATATTTACGGGTTGGGTCGGGTTGTGTGGTACATGTTCACGGTCCATCCAATTGACGGCCGACCAAGAGAGGGTTGGGTCTAATGTCGTCCCTGACATTTCGTGGACCTTTGGCAAAAGGAAAAAGGGGCCCTTATAAATAATTCCGGTGAACAATGTGTCCTTATATAATTTCATTAATAATTTCGGTGAACAATGTGCCTTTAACATTGTGTTCACAGAAAATTCGATTCTATAAGGATCTATTTTCGACGAGTTGTTTCATTTCAAAATTCGATTAGATAAGAGCCTATTTTTTAGCGAGTAGTTTCGTAGAAAAATTTGATTCCAAAAATGCCCATTTTTGGTGAGTTTTACTGAAATTTGATTATATCTGCCCCACTGGGACAGATATTATTTTTTTTCTAAACTAAAGGCTGAATACATGTAAAAATGGACCTCTGAAGTTAATAGGCCCTAGACCATTACACTCAGAAATAACCCTCACGCCCTGGTTGGGTCGGGCAGACACATTAATGAAATATCTTGGCTCAAGCCTAACCTATGAATGAGTTGGGCAGGTGGGCCCCTTGACCTATTGGTCATGTCTAGTTACAACAGCTACATGTTATGATAATAGTTGCAGCATGTGAATATTAATGCATCTCTTGCATATGATAATATTACTATAGTTTTTGCACACTTGTAAAGATGTATAACGTCCCGAGCTTAGGAAACGTGCTCAACAACTTATAAGATTCAAACACAATTGAATCCGTTAACGACTACTCAAAATTATTAAGTTCAAGTTGTTAAGTAGTAATCATCCACTCTAACTACAGTACTATTACACTTTGTGAGTATTAGATGTGGGATAGAAATTTGGGAATGGGCATGCACTATTATGGGATTTTGGAGCATTGGTATGGTAAAGTTATTCCGACTTAAGTATGCAATGTCAATTCTGATTATAAGCGGCGGTATGTTGCAACTCTTACATTTAATAAAGGGATTTTATCAGTTGTGCTCCTTTGAGATATTGTAATATCAGTTATGTCTCTCCCTTTTGGGGAATATCAGTTCTACCTATATTTTTTATACAATGATCATTTGTGTCTGTCGGGTTAATTATCGTCCATCTCCATCCTAAGTGGACATTAACTTTGGGGACACAAGGATAATTAGAAAATATATCAAAGGTAGAAATTTCCTCCCTCTCAAATCCCTCCTCATCCACCTCATCCTCCACCTCAACTTATAGGCCCTCTTGCTCCTCTGACCACCCTCCCCTTCCAGCCCCTCCTCTTTCACATCCAACCAACAACTATCCCTCCCATTCATGCCCTAACTCCAGCGCCTTCCCCATCGTTGCCGCCCCTCCTCCTCCTCCTTCGCCCCATCGTCCAGCACCCATTCCAGCCCCTCCTCCTCCCCCGCACTGTCCTCCACCACCTATTCCAAACCCTCCTCATCCGACCACCCTCCCCTTCCAGCCCCTCCTCCTCCATCCCATCTCCTCATCCACCACGAGCTACACCTACCCCCATCTACCCCATCCCCAGACCTCCATCTCTTCCCCATGGCCTACCCTACCACCCCTGACCTCCTTCCCCAACCCCACAAGTTGCTACTCTAGGTGATGGGTGAAGATTCAGAGCCTTCTTCCTCCTCCTCCATCTCCATTCTTGTTCTTCTTCATCCTCTTCATTTTCTCTCTCCTAATCACACATTTATTCGTGCATAAAATCATCAAAAATTGTGCATTTTCATAAATAAATAATCTGTTTCGATCATGAATATGATTTTGCCCAATTTCTTTGAGAAAAATTCTTGGATTGATTAAGCCTCCATTTACATCTGCTAAATAATTTCATGTTGTAACAAACAATCCCTTGGAGGATGAGGATGAGCCAGAGGAGGAGATGGGATTTTTTCTGTTACGACCCTCTTAACTACACTATAGTTTGAATAAATCATGATTTAATTCAATTCATTGGCGATCAGATTAATGGAAGAGCACAAGTGACCATTGTGTAAGAACTCATGGGTTGAACCGATATTCTCAAAAAAGATGGGCATGTAAACACACCTAATAAAAACACTTTAATAAAACATCTATAGTTTTCTAAACAAATGATGGATATAAATGCCAGAAATGATTTTTATTAGATTTGGGCTAGAATATCTCGTCAGATAAAATTTAAGGTTATAACTTAAAACTGTGCAGTCAGTACATGTTTATCCCTGGCATAGAATTTATTGGAAACATACGATCAGAACACAAACATATATAATTGTATAACACATGGATTTATAGTGGATCAACAATGTGTCAACCGGACTTGCTCATATGTCATGCCAGACTCTTTTTCTCTCGTCGTATTCTCGTGCATATGTTTGAGTATAATATGGGCCTGTTTGGTTGCTGTGTTGGACTGCATCGGGTTGGGGTACACCGGTGTGCCCCTCCTTTCAACCCTCTCAATCCTCCTCACAGTTTACTATTCACATGGGTACAATTTACTATTCACAGGGTACCCCAACCCCAACCCAACCTAGTCCAACCCAGCAACCAAACAGATCCTATGTGTTTGTCCTAACGATTTATTTATACTTGAAATGCAAGGTTAGGGTTATTAAAAAAAAGTATACGTGAAATTACCAAATAGTCCTGGTATATAGAACAATTATTCTCAAAGGGGTCATCATAGGATATATCCCAATCGATCTTACTCCAACCCATGCCCATCCCAATCTTGGGCCCGTTTGTGAAATGTGTAGCATTTTTGTGAATAATATTTTTAGGGGGGGGGGGGGTTGAATTAGTAAATGTGATGTGATTTTTTTGCATATTATGTTGATTATGTTTACTATTAGAATATTTATTGATGTTTAGTTTATCTTTTTTGGTTTGAAGGTGGTTAGAAGTACTATAATAAAGAAATATATGACCCACATCAATAATTCCAGGGTGTAAGATGTAGAGATTATGAATAACCAGTTAATCCGAGGATTTACTCCACATGTAATTTTATTGCACATGACCCATTTAGCTAAAAATTGTTTATTATGTATGTACTGTACTATGTATGTATTCTTATTTGGCTAAGATGTAGCCTTGTTACACACATATTCCGGCGATAATTAAATCTTTTAGTTAAATGAATGAAAGTCGGTGCCAAATGCCTGACAATCCTTGGTAGAGCTTATTCATGATTTCGTGTTAACTCGATAAACGAACAAACATGCGGTTTCTAACCTTCTGTAACATGAGGTTCACTCCACTGAGGAAGAAGAGGAGAAAAAAAGGGAGCTAAGAACATTTGTCCGTAGGTGCATAACTCTAGCAAGCAGATATCATCTAAATACGTCGGGGGGGGGGGGGGGGGGTTTGAAGCATAGACAGGTGCCAGAAGCAAACTAACTAGTAGAACTCGGGCAAGTCAATTGTGAGATTACTAGCCAAAACAGCAGGCAGGACGAAGATTTGGTGATATTTGAGTATCTTCTCCCACTACAATGAAAACAAGTTGTGGCTACAGAACTATGCCCACGGATATGGGGTTTGTGGCCATACAATTGGACTCTGGCCACAACATGTCATGGCCAGTAGCCGTAGCTACAAGTCCCGTCGCGAGAGTTTTCTGACCACGAATATACCGTGGCCACTACAAGTGACCACAGAACTTGTCGTGACCACAACTCTTATATGAAGACTTTAGCCACAGATTGTAGATACGAGAAACTAGTAGCCACGGAATTATCGTGGCCACAAGTTTCCGTAGCCATATTTCGTGGCCACAACTCATTAGTATCCTCTCACAAACCCATCTTTGTTCTTCATGCACACCTCCGGGGATAGCGCTATCTATGCATCTTGGTTCTAGCTCCTCGCCTTTGAACAAGCATGGACTTCTAGAGTCTGACTTTGGTCTCTTGTCGAATGTGACTTTGCGTTCTTGATTTCACACTTATTCTCTCTCTTGACAGAGAAGAAGCAGACAATGCATAGGGTGACTCAAGCAGATTATGTAACCATTCAAGCTCAATCTCTATTCATTAGTTCATCTCATCATCCTTCTGAAATAAGTGACATCATAATAATCTTATTGTGATCTCAATCGTACATCAAAGATCGAAAGAAGGATGTTTAGAGGAAAAATCTGCTCTCTTAAAAATGAGTTTTTGTTGGTAAGGATATACATCTAGTGGTAACAATATGAACCTCACATCAACATGATGTTTTTGGCGATAATTAAGTGATGAGTTGATAGATCAATGTCAAGGCTGAGGAGAATAAGCAATAAAATGTGCATCGACACCTAAAAGAGTGACTTTTTGCTCCAAACGATGCCATTTCAAGAATCTTCGATGAACGGTCAAGATGTATCAATATCACTCACAAAAGAGTATCCGAATCCCAAAAAAAATTATATAAAAACTTGATTAGGCAAAGCATTATGGGTCGAGATAATCCCCAAAATGGGGACGCTTCAGCAAGAAAAATCCTCAAAATGGGGACGACTTGGAAATAATTCCCCAATGGGCATATATCGACAAATCATTTGTTGCTTCGTGTTCCGCTCGCGGCAAATGGTTTGTCGGACCACATGGATGGCCAAAATCTGCGCCCACGATGAAAATCTGGAATCCCGACCCTCCTCCGTCCACCCCATGTAGCGCAGCAAACAGTTTGCCGCACCACGAGCAATCAAGGTTTTAAAAATCGGACCGGACATTGAATCGGTCAGTCATCGGTTTGGTCCAACCGGGTTGAACCATCGATCCAAAACGATCGGACCGGTGATGATGTTAGCATGACATCATCATTCCTATTGACTTGGAAAAATCGAATCGGATTTAATTTACTGGTCAGACCGGTCGAATCGATTTTTTGAACCAATAAAATCGGCTACATATATGTAAGTATGTATTTATATATCAATGAAATAATCGTTAAAAATTTCAAAGCTTTAAACAGAATAACATGATTGGCTATTTCGAGTAAAACTTTACAAAATTATCATATTTTATAGAATAATATATGAATATAATATTGTAATCATTTATTTATAGTTACTTCTAGAGAATTACTCTTAGAAAGTATTGGCACAACGTATATTCCAAAAAAGCGAGAGATATACCTTATATCGCAAAAGTTAGAAAGGGCATACGTGATAAAAAATCCCATTATTTCATTATTTAAACCTTTATTTTTTGAAAATTACCAAACCATCAAAACCGGGTTAATCCGCGTCAACACGGTCCGACCATCCGGATCAACCCGATTCAACCACAAGTCAGACCCTATTTTTTTAATTACAAAAAATCGATCGAACCGACCAGATCAAGGCCGGTTCCCAATCCAATCGATCCTACCGGTCTGCCCGATTCGATTTTTTAAATCCTGCGACAAACCGCTTACCGATATATCCCTATTTTTAAAAATATTTTCATACCATGATACCATTTTTTCCTCATTTCCCTTTCGGTAAGCGCCCCTTATGGGCCTGTTTGGTTGCAGGGTTAGGCAGGGTTGGGTTGGGCTGGATTAGGTTGGGTGAATAGTAATCTGTGAGGAGGAAGTACCCTTGTGAATAGTAACCAGGGTTGGCCTAATCCTGCAACCAAACAGGCCCATACAATTTGCATCAAGAAGGCATGGACAGGATGCCACGTGTCAAATCACCAGGCACAAAATCCGATTTCGTTGATGGGAAGTGAGAGGCGATTGCATACAATGTTCCCTCGATGTTGCTTTTTCTTATCGTGAGACCACAACTTAAGTCAAATCTCCCAAAAGCAAAAGAAATTGAGGAATAGATCCCAGAGTTCGAACAAAAGGATAAATCTGTTGAGGTAGTTTACATGGATACCCCTTTAGTTATTAAATATTACTTGTGTAACAGTGCACGAGCATTGTGCACGTTCAATGTTAATGTGACCAAGCAGTTGATTACATGTGATGTGTTCCATTCCTATTATTATATGTTACCTTTATGATACCTCTCTTAGTTAAGTACACCGACACAATAAAAATATAATTCTACAAATACATCAAAAGTTTACCTTGATAGTTGATATTCCTCGCATTAAGGTTCGAGGAAGTTTTGGTGTTTGCATCAAATTATGTTATGCATTTCAACAATAGGACATCACCCAAATTTGATCTAGAGGGTATATTTGTCCTTCGTCATGTATATGGAATTCTAAGTATTTTAAAATTTCAATGCGCAACAACAATCTTCTAATGGAGATTATTCTATGCATAGAGTAAGCATACAACCTATGTTATTCCTTCAGTCGTTGTCATGTATTCTGCCTCTATATCATTTAGGGCTATGGTGGATTTCAATGTAACCTTTAACCCCTTTAACCTAACATATCTGCCAACAAAGAAGACATAACCAGTCATGGATATCATGGTCTCCAACTTAATCGACATCAATATAGCAAAAAATGATCATTTTTATTTCTATCGACCTCCAAATCGGCATCGGTGGTACCCTGCAAGTAGCATATCAATCGCTTCATTTCTTAACAATTCACTTTTCATGGATTTTCCTTATATTTGTTAACGACACTAACACCATGAGTGATGTTGCGGACAAGTGCATATCATAACATATATGATTATATGTAGCACCACAACATATTGCCACATCTAGTAATTACAAAGTATGATAGCATTTTATAAATAATAGGGACTGCTACTGAACAACTTGGTACTAAGTATTCGAGAGGAGATCGATGGCTCCACTTGGACCGGAGCCCTACAATTTCCGAGGGCTGATAATCCTTGATAAACGACTTGAGCTCACTTTAACAGTGGAAACAGTTACCCATGAGATCATAAAGTTTGATAATGGATTATAAGTAGTGGGCAGGACTACTAAACAACATGGAGTTAAGCATTTTGAGCAGGGACTAGCATGTCCACTAGGGCTCGAGCTCACCAAGTTGTTGATGCAAGTTATCCTCGATAACAAATTGGGTTGAGGCCCCAAGATGTTATAAATGAAATCATAGAAAGCTACCTTTATTAGTGGAAAATGCTATCTAGTATGTGGAGCCATCCCTACTAAAAATATAAGAGGAAAGTGTGCAACCACTACTATCACGATAATAAGTGATGGACCATGTAGGAATTAGGACGTTGCTTATACACGTGAGGGAGATTATATACCCCAACTTAGTCCCACATCTATTACTCACCAAGTTTGATATTGGATTATAAGTAATAGGATCTATTGCTAAATAAATTAGGTTTAAGATTTTTGGACGGAGATCAAATGAATCCATTTGGGCATGAGCCAAATAAATTGTGAGGACCAATTAACCTCAATAATGACTCAAGTTGGAGGCATAATTTAGATGAAATTTTGAAGTGAGGGAAAAATAGAATATTCCTACCTTTTACATTATGTCCGCATATACTCTATAAGTAAAAGCTTTTGAGCTTTGCAATCTTTATGTATCTCCATATCAAGAATCTTCATTATTGATTCCAAGTCTTTTCATATCAAATTTTTAAAAAAGAACAACCTTTAGGGTATTAATCGCAAGCATACATCTAGTTGTACTCAATGTATCTTCAATAGAGTATAAAATACATGTGTAAATTGTCATATGCCTTCTTGAAATAGATGTATACATCATATCTTTTCCTAATAAAATTTTTATCAAGTGAAAATGTATTAAACCTCTTATATCATTGCTTAAAAGATTGCTTTAGACCATAAAGTGATTGTTTTTACCAAGCAACACATTCTTTTGCTTTTCTTCAAGACCCTTAGGTTGTTGCATGCATATATTTCTCCTCAAGCTTCCCAAGTAGAAAAATATCTTCAGATCGAGTTATTACAACTTTAGGTTTTCAGCAACTAACTAAAACGAGGACTTTAATGGAAACATACTTCAAAATAGGTGAGAAGATTCCATTGGAACTCAACACCCTCCACTTAATTGAATCATTTGTCAACAAGCCTTGCTTTTCTTGCAACAGTTATTCTTAATATGTTTTCTTAATTTTCTAAGGAAATCTACTCACAATCAATTATTTTATTTCCTTTAAACAAGCATTCAAGTATGGTTAATGATATGGAAATTTCCATCTCTTCTTCTATGGCGGTAATCCACTTTTGTAGAGTCTAGTGATGCCATAACTAAAGAGTAGCTATTGGGGGTGTCCCCTCTACAACTTATATTGTATGTGCAAACATGGAATCAACTTACTAGAAGATGACTTGGTAACTATATGTTCATGCCTCTATATGTGTAATGCATTTATTTTCTTTTGCTATGGAATCCTAGGTGAGTGCATGGTAATCACGTGGACTATCAAGACAAGAAACACCCACATGAAGCTCCACTTACTTGAGTGATAATCGTATTTGTACCTATAGATGAAGGTATAACATTCTAATATATTGTGAAATATAAATATCGACTCATTGATAATTTCGTTCTTTTCAATAATTACTTATATGAATATAAAAATCATCATCTTTATCCTTTCACATTGGAGGTCAGGCCAAGGAAATGCATTTCATAGTTCTTGCAATAGCTCTCCATGATTCATATGGCATAAGCACAATACTAAAGACTCACAAATGAGAATATGTGGTAGGAGTAATGACCACACTTTCACACATTTTGTTGTCTAGTGTTGTCCAAGGAGAATGGTTTGTAGGTATGTTGAAAATTCATGCACATCTTTGAATAAAAGCATCATGCATTGTATTCTTTTGAGAACCATTCATGATGTCCATTCTACAACCCTATTTTGGTGTTAAATGTATCATATTGATAGGTACCATACACTCCCTTCTTCCTTGTAGAACTTATCGAACTCTTTAGAATAGAACTCATGTCCATAAAACGTCCTTAGCCTATTCACGTATCTGTAATTAATCTTTACTATCACCATCTTACTCTTTTTGAAGAATGTAAACACTTCATATTTGGATTTTGACATATGTAAATCTTCTTCAATTAGTCATCAATGACGATAAACATGTACCTTGCACCTCCCTTGATGAAACTTGAAAACAAGAAGGTGTTCCTTAGCATGACGTAACGATTTCTTATCTCTTTATCATTATCATGATCTTGTTACTATTTGTGATTATGATAAGGCCATCTTCTGTGGCATATGGACATTCCTTGGGTCCCCATGTGATAAGGGAAATGAGATTCTTCTTCACATCTACAATGTGCTAACAACAAGTAAGGTGGACTACGTTCCATCACGCATACACAAACTCCACAATGTTATGGTCATTTCCCATGAGAATGACCTCCACCTACAACTGATATATGGGTTGTGACCTCTCTCATTTAGGCATCATATTGATTTTGCATCATGAATCCATGATCTAATCATCCTTTATATCTGCTTGTTCTTGTGCACGTGATCAACATATAATTAGCCCTACATATTCGATCTTAATGCAACCTACTTCAGCACATTTCAAATTTGTCTTATTTTTGTTTTCATGCCTCTTTTTCATCCATTCCACATTTTGTCTAAACTTATAGTAGAAAGTGCAACTTTCCTTTCTCTTATGTGTTCTCTTCTTATCCTTTAATATGGTGTTTTCCTTATGTTTGCATTTAGTTAAGTGTACCTCTACCTTTGCATTTGAGATAGTCATCAATGTGAGTTTCCTTTCCATTAACTTCTTCAAGAACAGGGCTGACTCGACATTATCCATATCAAATCCATTGTACTTTGTACAAGGACAGTAATGAACATAAGAGCAACAATGCATGCTCCCAATATTTCATACTGACTTCCACATTCTTCAAATCCATGATAGTAGACATTATAAGATGGAATTTGATTGCCACACCTTTGTCCATCATCGTGGTAAATATTATAGCCATCACTTCATGTGCAACTTATTAGCGTAGGTCTTTATCGTGTAGAGAGACTTTAGTTTTACCCATAGGACACTTGACTCATCTTGTGTGATTTCTCAAAGAATGACTAACACATGCACATTGAAGCTAGCGCATTCTCTTCCATCTCCATTTTTTATCCTCCATCATAGTGTCACACATTTTTGCTACACTACAATGGGCCTTCAATACTCCTTCTTGGGAATGGATAGAGCGGATATTTGACCTTCCATAGGCTGAAGTTAAGACTTTGATCAAACTTCTCAATCTTGAACTTCATTGCCATCTTCACAAAATTCTCCAATAGTGATTTTGATACCAATCTATTGAGGTAGCCAATATTGCAAAAGTCAATATATGGTATTTAATCGGAAGGATCATTGAATAAAGAATAGCTGGTATTCAGGTGACTAATAAAAATATTAAACTAAGTAATTTTAGTCATTGCAATAAAAACTATATTTAATACATATAATATTATATATTTCTACATGTACAACCATTTATTAACAAGATAAAGTATTAGTTGAATTGCAAAGATTAAAATTTTATTACTAATAAAATATTATTTTTCATTAGTAAGTTGACCAGCAGGTCAGAATTATTCTACTAGGTCTCCTATTGAGTAGTGTAGTCAGATTGGCTAATTAGTCTAGTCGGGTGACTATTGCAATACTAAAGGTAGCGTTAAAGAATCATCAAAAGACCGATTTTACGTGAAAAATCCTTTCAATGTACAAGGGAGAGAATCATAAGTAGAGAGATACCAAAAATAAGGAATGCAATGTGTGTTAATTAAACCCATGTTACTTGGTACGACAAGTAATACGTTTCCAACTTTACAATGGTTTAGTTTGATACTCGAATACTTGGATTCGACACAACTTTTGGTGAGAGCTCCACTCCCCCACCCTTTGATTGCAAAGAGATCCATTTAATTTTTTTCTTAGTCCAAGCATGTGTGCGGTGTGACCAGGTTATGTTTCAATATATAATTAACAGACAAAATTGGCATGTAGATAGGGACACTACACCTACTCAAAGGCAGTGATGACAATATCTACTAGAAGATGATGAAGTCAACACACATGTATATAGGCACATGTCCTGCTTTATTAACTTCAGACTAGTATATCTTGCATTTTTGTCACGATACACTTCCTAGTTTTCTAGCAGTAAATTTTCACATGATTGAGCTTACTTTTAACACATATAATTATATAAAAAAAATTTCTTGGAAAATATTAATACAAATAGGACTCAAACCCTAATCTCATGAATGCTAGGAATCATGCTAACCAACTAAGATATAATTTCAGATAATCTTTATAAATATACTAAAGCTGAGTTTTTTCTTAGCTACTTGACACATGGCCACCATCATCTCCCATCTTCTGCAGAGCCCCCACCCCTCCAACGGACATGTGGAACCCTCGTCTGACCTCTCCCATGCTCTCCTCTCCTCACCACGCAACTCTCTCTTTTATCTTCCCCCTTTTATCTCCCAAACCCCCCTCTCTCTCATGTTTCTATATTGACACAAAGTAACTCCTTACAACTCTTACTCTCCATGTAGTTCTCTTCTTGCGCTCCTATTCTCTCTTCTTCCGCTTGATGTCATCCTGCGCCATATTTTCATCCTTTCTTCTCTCCTCATTTACATTCTCTCTCCCATATCCTGTATATGTTTCTAAATGTTGACTGCTACTACCTTTAGTAGCTATCTCACATGCCGTCCTTTTTCTCTCATGTCGCACTCTCTCCCTCTTTTTTCTTTTTCTTACATATCCTCTGTCTTTTCTCTTTCCTTCAATTTTAATCAAGGTTTTTGAAATCGAATCGGACAATGAATCGGAAACCTCACCGAAATGGTCGGATCGGGTTGAACCATGTAATCAAACCGGTTCAACCGGATGATGATGTCATCATTATTTAAAATCGGATTAAATCAGACCGGTGAAAAAAAGTAGTTGAACCAGCCAATCAAATCGAAATAAAATAATATATATTTTAAATACACTTAAATATACCTGAAATATAAATAAAATACATAGATAATGTATATATTTCACACTATACACAAAGTATTTTTCTTATACACCATCAAATAATCATACATATCATATATATTATTTGAACTAGATGCTCTATAACATGATAATAGTTAAATAATATTTGAAACTATAAAAGTAAAAAAACAGCGGGGCTAGAGAATTGATGTGTATTCGAATCTTGGGGGCTAGTAATCGTCAATATGCTCATATTGGTGATGTTATTGTTGCTGTAATCAAGGAAGCAGTGCCTAATATGCCTATAGAAAGATCAGAAGTAATTAGAGCTATAATTGTACGTACACGTAAAGAACTTAAATGTGACAACGGTATGATAATACGATATGATGACAATGCTGCAGTTGTCATTGATCAAGAAGGAAACGCAAAAGGGACTCGGGTTTTTGTTGCGATTGCTCGAGAATTGCCTGCTGCATTCCAGCAGTTGGGAGCCCATTTGGAGCTGCATGCATACAGGTTTTACCTCAAATTCTTGGAGATATCCAAAGAGGTACATCCTCATCTCCACCCTATTGCTGCCATACATGTACAAATCACCCATTTCTTTTGTTGTTCTCCAAGAATTCTACAAATTTGTACACTCTTTAAAAAAATATAGTAACATTTAGTTGAAATTCTGATTTCAGTACATGCATATTCTCTATCTTTTGTTATGCATGTTCAAATCTAAACCCTCTTTGCTATCACATACATAGGTTTATAAATTTGATTCATAATTAATAGTTTCTCAAGAATATTTGGGTAAAGAATTTATGGTTACTGTACAATACAAATTCAAAAGTTTGTATTCATAACTCAGTGTTCGGTAGCTGCTGTTTAAAAAAAAGATTTGTGTTATGTTTATGTTTCCTAGAATATAAAAAAAATATTAATTTAAGCTTTGTCCTATGCAACTATTATAATATTCTTGAAGTCATTTGAACATGCATGTGCTGTGTAGAAGAAAATGCTTAATCTGGCTACTAATTATACAAAAAATGTATAATAAATATGGTTAGCAAGTATTAGTTACTTAAACTTAAGAATATAACTGCCCTGCTAATGTTGTAGTTACTGTTGGGTACAATTTCACATCTTCAAAACTGGAGATCCAAAGTAAATTATAAGACCTTTCTCTTACTGCCTTTTTCAGATTTAACATCAACAATATACCATACAACTTTATTATTTTAATGATCAGATCTTCGGTGGTGCATAATGGTTGTTTTAAGAGGAAAGTTTAGGCCATAACTAATTTTCTTAAAATAAACGGTGTTATATATTTATATAATTATAGGAAAAACTTGAATTGAGGTGGAGCCTCATTTCAATCACCGTGCGACATCTCTTTATACCCGTCAGATTGCAATCGACGGTCTCAATAAAAACCACCATTAGAGAGCCGAAACCATTAAGACTCTATTAGTGAATTTCTATTTATAGGAATTTACCATATTTTATTAATGAAGACAGATATGGTGTGAATAAATTGAAATCCACATTTACCGCGGATTAGTTATGGTCTAATTGAATTCTCTTTCTTCCTAAAATGTGTTTTTTTCATTAACATTCCATTGCCCTACTATTCAAAAATTCTCGACATATCTCTAGTTCTTTTTCAAATATTTCTTATCAAACTCCGTGATATTCAATGGAACTCGACGAAATAGCAGATTCCGAATTTAACAGAGATAATGCACAGGTAATGTACCTTTTCTATTTTTTTAATCAATATGTATGCAAATTATGAGAACTATTATAATTTTCGTTGAAAGACGAACTGGTTCTTGAATCGAAGTCGTATGATGCGTTAATATTTTGGGCTTTAATATATTAATTTGTGGCATTAATATATTTATTTCGTCCAGTTATTTAACGGAGAGGGTGAAGTTATTGGACTGGTTGCACGAACTGATGATAATTTGCATCAACCAGGTATGCTGAGTGACAAAGGTGTTTCAAAGCATTACAGACCTTGTTCATTTATATGATATTGCAAAAATAACTGTTTATTTTGCGCAAACTCAGTATATTTGGTGTTATAGTTCATCATTTTACATCAATGAACTATAATTTACACCTTTGAACCTCATTTTACATTATAGGATATGATGTAATACCGCCCTGAATGTTGCTAATACGAGTTCATTATTTGATAAATTACATATAAGTGCATCATTTTACATTTACTTTCAATATTTTACATTTATAAGTAATAATTTACATATTCTATCATCATTTATATGTAAGTGTCTTAGTACTTCTAATTTAAAGTGTAGATAAACATTTTACACATTTTTGCAGTATTTTAAATAGATTATCAATAATTTAATTATCTTTCGAATGAATTTCAACTTGCTATTAATACTCCTTCTTGCTAATACATCTATAATTATATAAATTCCTTCAGGTTTCTACTACTCAATCAATGACCCTGTCAATGGTATTACACCTCATATAGGCTAAACATTTCTATCTATTCAAGATGCATATAAATTTTATGAGGCATATGCAACAGAGATTGGATTTAATGTTAGAAAAGCAAGCTCTAGAGTTGGCAAAGATAAGGTTTCCAAGGAGCGGATAATTATATTTAAATCATTTGTTTACTGGAAAGAGGGGTTCTCTAAAAATACAGATAAAACACTGTCAGTGGACAATGTAAGAAGTGATGAGAGCGATGAATGTATTTTTTATAAGGAGGAGCGTCGTGTTGGCATATCACGGACTGGGTGCAAAGCTTTCATGTCAGTTTCATTTAGGCCTGATCTCAATGATTGATTTGTATCGAATTTTGAAGCTGAACACAATCACAATCTCGTTTCTCCATCTAAACGCAGATACCTCATACCAAATAGACGTTTTTCAAAAGCCACAAAAATGCTTGTGAAGTCAATGAATGATGTGAACATACATGTATCCAAGCAGTCAGCTTTCATAAACATGTCTAGTGGTCAAGTTGGTAGTATTGTTCGAGATATTTACAACTTAAACAGAAAGGAGAAAAAACAACGTATTGGGATGGATGTGCACCTTCAAATTGAACATTTTGAAAGTTGTAAGGCCAATACCCCTGATTTTTACTATGCTTACACAATCGATGATGATAACAAGCTTACTTAGTATATATGGATTGATAGTGCCTCTATTGAAGATTACAAATTATTCGGAGATACAATATCGTTCGACACAACATATAGGACCAATGAATACAATCTGGTCTTTGGATCTTTCTGTGGTGTTAACCATCACGGTTACACAATTTTCTTTGGAAATTCATTCATGAGCAGAGAGACAACCGAGTTATTCTCGTGATTATTTGAGGGATTTCTAGAAGTAATGAGTAAACATCCAGTTTCTATAATCACATATGAAGATCCGGCAATTTGTGCAGTTGTTAGGATATGCTTTCCACATACTATTCATAAATTCTGCACTTGGCATATAATGGCCAAGCTTAAAAGTAAGCTTGAAAAGATTAAAGATATAAATGAAGTTTTATCAACGTTTTCCATAGTTGTATGGAAAAGTATAACTATAAGTTAATTTGAGCAAAGCTGGTGCAAGATTATTGATCAGTATGACTTATCATCTAATGTCTGGTTGAATGAGAAGTATAGCATCAGATTTAAATGGATTAGTTTATATCTTAAGGATTATTTTTGGGCTGGTCAGCGCAGTACACAAAGGAGCAAAAGTATGAATGCATTTTTGCAACACCACATCACTAAACAGAACTCTTTGCTGGAATTTGTCTGTAGATTTCAAAGTGTAATTCAACGATGCAAGGAAAGAGAGAATGACATGGATAACGTTGGTGAAGTTTACACTCCAAAATCAAATTTCAAATGGAAAGATGGAGGTACATGTGGTTCATATATACACCAAGTTCATATTTTACAAATTTCGGTTTGAATTGAACGAAGCGAAGGAACTTAATGTTCGAACTCATTTGAACTCTCTGGATTACTGTCAATATTTTGTGTCATATATTGGGAAACCTAACGAAGAAGTATGTGTTTCTTCGTCTACGAACGCGACTTTCTTCTTTGTGAATGCAAGAATATGCAATTCCATGTAGGCACATACTTGCAGTTTTGAAGATACAGAATGTGGAGCTTCTGAATGAGGAATATATATTGAAAAGGTGGACAAGAACCATTAAAAAATCAGGAAATTATCCTATTTATGTGAAAGTTGCATACCAAGAAAGGTCGTCTCAGCTGAATCAATTGTGTTCGCATATTATTTCAGCTTCGATCGAACAGGATGAGGACATATTCTTATTTGCTAAAGAAAAATTAAGCGATTTATGTAGCAATATTGATCTTATGATAAGTAACAAACCTTCTTCGAGCTCTACAGCCGTGAACAATACAAATGTTCCAAATATGATTACTGAACCAGCTGTTAAAGAACCAAATGTTGCGAGAACGAAAGGAAGCGGTCGCAGTGGTAGACCTAAGGGTGTTGGCAATCGTATTAGATCGGAATCTGAGATGAGAAGAAATAGAGGCCGACAATGCAAATCTTGCCTCAAATACAATGTTGGACACGATTCTAGAAATTGTCCTAATAACAAATCGGCGAATCATGGTAAATATTTAACATTCATTATTTATTAATATATTTTTTGTGTTCACTAATCCTTGTGTTTTATTGTGCAGTTGAGGACGATCGAAATTAAAATGAATTGATCAAATTCTTATAATGTAAGAGTATATTTTTTATATTTTGATGTAACATTTTATACATTTCATATAAAACATTTTAATGTTACTTATTATATTCATTTTATTATGTTTGTTTTTGCAGGATTGCAATTTACTGAAAGATTCTTGGATGCAAATGAGCTTTGACTTTTGGCTGCTTATCAGACTTAGATTTTTTATTTTTTATGTATTTTTTTTTGCTTCTCGTACTGTGTTCAGTTATTGTAGAATTCAAACAATGTGTTATTTATATTATTTCAGTTCAGATGTATCGCTTTGTGATATCATAACATAGAGTATTTCAGATTTGTTTATTTTCGTGATGTTAGTGTTCAACGTTCAACTTGAGCTTTCAATCATATAATTTCAAAATCATATTATTTGGATATATATGTCATTCATTTCATTCTTGTATAATGATGCTGCTTTTAAGGGATTCTTACTGTTTAATTATACTTGTCCTTCATTCTTACTATACGAAATGTATTCTAATCCTTATTAACTGTTGTTTAGTGCTTTGATTAAAAAATTAACATATTTCTGTAACTCATGTCAATATTATATTATTAAATATTTCTTACCAACAATCCTAACAATTGGAGTAAATATCCAGGTTATATGAATTCTTTCTGTATATTATATGGTCGTTAATATCTGCTAATAAAATCCAGTAGCTTTATTTTATACTCCAGATATATAATTTACAAATATGTACAATAGTTTGCAATTGTATTCTATATTTTACATCTATATGTAATATCTTACATATTCGCTTAATATTTTATATATCTTTATCATATTTTTCTTATAATTATTTTTTCATTATCAACAATTTTAAATCGTAGAACTTATATTATCATTCAACATATTGTAGAAATTAAATGATATGATTCCCTCTTGTACAATAGCCATGTAATATGTATTCTTATTGTAGTTTAAGTATCGTAGCACTCCTATTTTATTACGGAGATATACTTTTTACAAATAGCTTCACTATTTTACATATATCAATAACATTTTACATATTTTTATCATAATTTACATAAATTTTCATTATTTTACAATAAGGACAATTTCTGCCCGTATACTATGTAAATGTTATCGGTGTCATATTCTTTGTGGAAGTTCAGAGGTTTGCTATTTTGAATTCGTATCATACTATAACACATAGTACTTTAGTTCTTTATTATTATGTGAAACTATAACGTACGAAATCAACTTTCAGTCTTATAATTTCAGTCTGTTACAACATATATTAACATTATATAATTATTTTCATATATTTTCTAATATAAGTCGTTATCGTATAAGAGCTAAGGTATTATTATTTCGTATTGTATACTAATCATTGTACAGGTCCTTATCGGTAGTTTTTATATTAAAGTGGTGATGTACAATTTATTTGTGTATGCTTTATTTTACGGTTACTTACAGTAAATTACATTCTTTTGTATAAAATTACAATTTGAATCAATATTTTACACTCCCTACCATAACTATCATCAAAAATTATGATTCTATCTGCAAATACAAGTCTAAATCAGCATGAGTAATAACAAACATTTAGTAATCATTGGGATGTGAATCTTTAAAGTAGAAGAAGATTTTCGACCATTGGAAACTCTCTTCTAACCAGAAAACCGTTTAGTTATCGAGCATTATAATATATCTTCTGTCTTCCTGTCAAACATGTATATATTGTCTACAACATGTAACAGATAGTCAATGCAAACATAGGTTAATCGTGATATTTAAAAGAAATGTTTTGTTCTAAAGAAGATTTAAACAGAAACTATGGAAACATAACACAATTTAAGACAATTCAACAATACATAGTTCTAAATTAAAATGCAAAAACTTTAAGATTTGTTTATACTATGTCTTCTATCTCTATCACTGTGTCGCCGAGTTCTCTATGTGACCACACGTTAACAATAACGAAGCTATTTCAGCTCTGAATCTGTCAATATCATCGTAGTTGAAATCCAACGCCCTTCCTTCACACAGGTACTCCATCATCTTCATCACGTAAACCCCACAATCCAGACTCTACGAAGGTTGTTGCGGGCAATCTTGCACGTATATGATTTCCCAACCTGCAAGGCATTCATCTGAAATGCTGTCCATGAAGTACTCCGAAATCCAGACATGCTGAGATGTAATTCAAAAAGAATTTTATTAACACTGAATTAAATAATTTAATAAAATGTAAATTTTTATTATGTCATACCCATTTCAATACATCCTTTTTATGGAATTTTGTTCCTTTCATAAAATTGTATGAAAGGAACTTTCTCGATGAAAAATCAGTCACAAGAAGGTGCCAATGGTTTCTTGTGTGGATAACCATGAAAATTTTCTCCAACTCTGGCATGTGTATTCCTTCTTTGTATAGCTCCTCGAGCTTATCAAATTCATTTTTCGTAGCATTAACCACCAGATTCACAAGATATTGCTGAAAAAATACAAGTAAGAATATTAAATTATGTTGATTAAAGATATTTAAAAAATTATATCAGTAATTACAATCTCACCATTTGAAATAGTGGTGTGAATACAAACGGGACATGATCATTACTTGTGCAGTATTTATGTTGCAGCACGTCCATAAATATGTCGATTATCTATAATATCAAAAACAATTTAGGCATAAAGAAATATAAAAAAGTAATTAATATAAATATACGTACCGTATCCTCGATCATTCTTTCGTACAAAAAGTTATGAATCTCTCTTCCTTTACAATTCCGATTCTCCGGAGTAAAGTAGGTGGCATTCAATCTGACGAATTATCTTTAATTAATATTATATATCTAAAGTTAAAGATTTTTACATGTAAATGTTGAAATTTGTGTTAAAATACTTACTTGTCTGCAAGATTACGAAGAAATTCTTGAATGGTTTTCTTTGTCTGTTCTGATACTTTCTCGTAACCAATGAAATCAATTACGAGATCGCATAGATACTGATTCTTATTCAATCAATTACAAACAATGTTAGAAACAATTACTATCATAATCATAAAGAATATATAGAGTTTTGTGAGCAGTATTGAAAATCTACATTCTACGTCATATGTATTCAATGATACAAAATAAGTTGTTTTATATTATATGGCTTACCTCACTGGTTGTGTCATCCTATTGTGTTTCACAATATTCTTTCCCTTGCTTTTCTGATTCTTGTAAATTTTTTTGCCTTCTCTGCTCTGTTTCAATCTTTTAATTATTGAGCTTTGTTGAACTGTTACTTTTTCTCTTTTTCTTCTCTTTGTTGTAGTCTATGTGTGCACATTTTCTGAATGTGAAATGTCACCAACGTTCAGATCAAAAGAAGGCATGCCAATGTTGATAGCTGAATCTTGTTTTGTGGTATCTTGGGATTGCTGTAGTGAATCTTCATCACAGATTTTATTAAATTCTGAAGTTTTTCACCGATATCTGAGTCACTATGTTCCAAACCTCCTACTTTGACATCAGCTACATTGCATGTCGGTGCATGCATGTCTAGATTATTATTATCAATGTCACCTTCATCAACATTTCCATATTTATTCTCTAATGTTTCTTCTGATTGCAATGCATTATGATCAACATCAATCATATCATGATCAGGAAACATTTTTAGTTTTTCCTTCAGCTCCAGAATCTCAGATCTCAATTTATCGTTCTCTTTTTTCATTTCAGAATTTATTCTGATGTGTTCTTCATCATTTTTTGTATACGTTTCACGTATTACTTTAATTTTCTCCTTCAGTTCCTCTATCTCAATGGAAAATGCATCACACATAAATTTTTTTGTTTCTTTTTTATTACGACGTCTGCAGGTGAAACACAAGCAACTGTTTTTTTGTCACACAATTCTTCTAGCTTTTGCTTTCCTTTCTTTTTGAAAGCATCTTGTGGTACTGGGATGGAGTTTATGATCACAATTTCTGATCTTCTTACCGTAAAACCACCCATTGTAAACTTCTCTAACGGAAAAACATACTCGTCTGCTCCTATCTTTACAATTTCATTTTTTGTAGTTGCAAAGCAGGCAATATCTATATAAACAAGATCATTTAGTAATAAAAATATTGAAATTATGAGACATCCAGTATATTATGAATCATCTTAACAATGCTTACTTGTTCACAACTAATTGAAACCAATGCTCTCGAAACTCTTTTGATTGGTCCAGCCCACTTTCTTATCTGTGGCCTAAGATCTCTGCTGACCACAAGATCTTTGCAGCAGTACTCCATCATTCATACCTGATACATTGTTTTTTTATTAATTCTTTTTATTTTTCATATAGTAAAAAATATTTTCGAAGTACTCACATATAAGCAAGCAACACATCCTGTAAGGTAACCAAGTGTTACCCTTGATGAACATGCTCTTCTCTTTTGAACTTTACTTACTACGTCATCCATGTTGAACAGTATCATCCTTGCTACAGAACCAGATCAGTTAAAGTATCGTGTATCTTCGAAGGATTCTACATAGTGTAACAAATCTTTCGGAAAAGAATAAGAACTGTCTGGGAAAAGGAATGTGACAAACATCAAAAGTATCAAGCATGTAACATAAATAGAGACCGAGTTGTCATCATCTCTATTGTAATAGTTCTCGAGAATGTTGACCAAATTCTTCCTATTGAAAATCATTCCTTCTTCAAACATTTTGTGAGATATAAAAGATTTCCATTGAAGGTATCTTCCTCTCACTGTTATTGAGAAACCAGAGTTTGGTAGGCCCAATATTGCTCCAACCTCTTCATCACTAAAACTCACCATCTTATTTCCAAATCTGACATTTCTCCTTCCTTGGTATTGTTCAACCAACCATTGAAGGTTTTTTCGTTGTATTTCAACATGGCCAATGTTAATTAGCTTCTCAAAAGCTGTCTTTGTCAAAAGTGCTTGTTGTTTGGGCGTGGATCTATGGTTATCAATGAATTGAATAAAATGTTCAATGTGGCATCTGTGTTGTACATACCCTTTGCCTAGAAGTAGAGACAAAAAACATTTTTGTATGATTTTATTCATACAAAATAAAAACGCAATTTATATTTAAATAAACATAAATCTTCATACTCCCAAAATCATCTTCAAGCTTTAGAGGATCCTTCTCAACGTCAAATTCTTTTGTTTTGCTAACTGGTAGTTGTGTTCCTTCTGTTCATACCATTTACCAGAGATATAATTTCTATAAAATTGATAAACTATTATTATTAATTTGAAATTTTACTTACTTTTGATATTTTATTTCGGTCGATGGATATGGAGTTCTAACATTGTACCTTCACTGTACTGATCTGAGTCGTCTTCCTGTTCCCTCATGGGTTCAACCAAGTTCGATTGCATCTCCTCCATCGTCGCCGGATGTCCTTCTTCCTCCTTAGAAATCGATTTCTCGAGTGCAGACTCTTTCCTCAATTGATTCGCTAGAAGAGCGCCTGCTTCGCCGTCGTCGTCTGTTTGTGGTAACCTCTTCTTGTTTAATTTCAAATTAGGTTTTATATAACACTATTATATGAATATACTTCATTTTTTACTTTCCTAAAATTAAATTTCACTAATTTATAGATCCCGAATTTTGAGTTATCGACAATATCGTATTCTTCGCAATTAACTAGGAGTTTGTTTCCGGTTTTGCCTAAAAATAGAAAGAATTTAAAAATTTAAATTACAAATTGATTTACCTTAATCAATGAGTTATCATTAATTTGATAATTAATTATTACTCGAAAACATCATTTTCCTTTTTTTCTTTACTCTTCAACCATTGTTAGCTATTGTATCCATTTAAAATTCATTACTGCGATATCATCTGTATGACTAAACAGGTTGGTATTTTATCTTCATCTACATACTATGTTTATTCTTCTTCTTATTATCATTTGTTCCAAATTCCTGTATATGTTTTCATCAATATTTCTGCACATTTTAAATTTCCAAGAGATATGTTTGCTTTTAGATTTTGTTTCTTTGAATGAGAAATGTGTATGCTTCTTTTTCTCGCAAGAAAATATTCAAAGCATTTGTAATCTCATTCTTTAGCGATTTTTTTCCTGGTATATATAAAATCATTAATAGAATTTTTTAGTCCGTAAAACAGATATTGTATATATATCATTGCTTATGCTCTTTCCCGAAAGTATGAAAAATTACTAAATGAAAATTTTAAAAATGTTATATAATACTAATATCAACATGAGAGCAGATACATTGTATATGTTCTCATTTTATTTGTAGAATTGAGAACATCAGTCCAAGAGAAATATCAAATGATAGAATAGAAGACAACGTTGTAAATTATAACTTGTTTTTGTAAAATATAATCCAGTAACGTAAAATAGAAGCAACATTGTCAATAAGTTAATGCAAAATGTCATTATATCTCAGTAAAATACCATCATTTCTTGTAAAATAAATTGTTACTTTGTAATATATTAATATAAAATAGTAATTATATCTCATATCAAGAATCTGAGAATTTAAATACATCCTTTGTATACATAACGTACATAACTTAATTGAATTAGAACTTACTAAAGTATAGTATCCTTTAGTAAAAATATAGAATGTATACGTAAAATATGATAATTGTTGATAAACTAGTTATCAAGTTTGCATTAATTTTTCACAAGTTTTCATAATATCGTTGTAAAATATAAATCAAATTTGTAATTTCGCTCTTATATTTGTAAAATAGAGATACATAACGTATTTCATATTCTCATTTCCTTATATCTAAATTTCTCATTTTGTATATGCGTATATGAGAGTTTGCAATGTGTTGATCAATTTATTATTTTATTACGTAACTCAATGTAATTTTATGAAACTTAATATGTGTAAAATTCAATTGAATAAACACAAAATGTCACCGTATTTAGGCTTTTTCTGAATCATCGGTAGAGACGATGTTGTAAAATATGACATGTAGATGTAAAATAGCTCAATCAATTGTATTTTCATAACAGATTATTCAAAATACGGTGCTTTATTCAATCAAATATTTCTGTAATGTTGTGTACTTAAAACTGCATATTGCTAAATATAGAATGTTCAATGACGTGTATTACTATTATTTAGCATTAATTTAACCATCCCACATTATAGGAATGTTAGTTGGCACGAAAACCACATAGTGGTTTCAATCTCCCTCGTACACTCTTCATTCCACGGCCTAAGATGAAACCTTTCCATAATCAAGGAAAGGTGTCACCTCAATTCAAGTGCACCCTATAATTATATATAAAACTTACATCTTAACACAACATTTTGGTATTATCTACGTGGTGCACACAGTTCTAGATAATGACTTAACATGTTCCTTGACTATGGAGACCCAAATTGGAATTAAACACTACAATTCCAGGATCATCAATTGAAGTCTGTTTACATTTGAAGATAGAAAGTATCTAACTCTTGTTTTATTACTCTCTTTTACCAAGGATCAAAGGAGGATTTCAAAAACATAAACATGATAGAAAGTATCTATATCTTGTTTCATTACTCTCTTTTACCAAGGATCAAAGGAGGATTATCAAAACATAAACATGATAGAAAGCATCTATATCTTGTTTCATTACTCTCTTTTACCAAGGATCAAATGAGGATTTCCAAAACCTAAACATGATAGAACGTATCTACATCTTGTATCATTACTCTCTTTTTACCAAGAATCAGAGGAGAATTTTCAAAACATTAACATATGAAAAATACGTATGGCATATAGTTGTAATAAATTATATAATACCAAGTAATAAATGTTCAAAAATGGCATAGTTGGGTTAGATGTTGGCACCAAGTTGTCTTTCGTCAAGAAGTTGGAGTTTTAGAAGTTAAAATCATTCCTAAGTAATTTGGTATCATCTTAATAGTCGACATAGGTGAAGGATCTGAAGAAGGATGATCTTGTATATGGTTTATAACTTATCTTAGTCATGAGAATATTTGGAAACAGTAATACTAATAAAGTGCCGGTCATAGTGACTTTTACACCTGACCGTGCGAAGGTGCGGTGACCCTCAATTGGGCGGGAGATAGGAAGACCAGTTAGGGCAGCGGCTGCCAAGTGCGCGAGTCTAGGATCCCAGTCCCTTTCTCGATTTTTATGCGAGCTCGCAGTATTTTTACGCCTTATTAGGATCCTGACTTTAGACCAGTTCCGATGACCCTCTGTTTTAGGATACCCAAGCGAAGGATCCTCGGTTTTTAGTTTTTCGTACGAACTCGTTCGCACGTACTAGTCGGGTCATTTTCTAGAGCAACTTTTCCGGAGAGTATCTCTCACCCGTCTCAGTGGCGTAGTTTTGGAGTAGACCTGTCCCTCTATTGGACCGCACTTCCAATTAGGGGACGAGACGGAAGAGCCTTTTGTTGGATATCTCACCGCTTGAGTTTTACTTTCGCCAACAGACTTGGTGATTTTACATCCAGATCATCCATATCTACATCTAAATCATCGAAAGTTGCATCTTAGAGAGTTACAATCAAGGTTTGGAGGAAATCACAATTAAAATTGAGTTGATTAGAAGTGACTATAATCTGATTCAAAATCCTTATAATTTAATGGACGTGCTGGGAACTTAATTAGGATGCATTACACAACACCGCATGCCTACAGAGGAACCCCAACCCTAAGGCATTTTTAATACCTTAGAGTTATAGTGTGAGGTTATACACTAACCAAGACCACAAACTATCCACTAAGAATTAAATAAAATCATTATATCTTCCCATCTCATCTTTCTCATCATTAAATCCACAAATATGATTTCTGAGTAATATGAGAATAATATATACATACTTATGATCAATCAGTTACAATAGAAATATGCTTTGTGTGGAAATGTTGGGATAATGGTTGATCATGGGAGGTGCTTACTAGAAAGATTGGAAACCTTTTACATTTGCAAGTAGAAATAAAATTTAAATTGAGTTGTTAATGCCTTTTTACTTGTTTACTTTTGAACATATTAAATATCTATTTGTTTTTATAAATTTTGGGAGGTCCCAGCAACCGCTGACGCCTCTTCTTTCCTAAGATGTTTTGGCAGGCAAACAACCTGCTGTTCAGTAGCTTTTGATGACTTTAGGAGACAGGGTATATATCAGACGGTATGTTGTTTTTTTTGTCTCAGTTTTTGTTCGGTTGATAATATAATATGTTTCTTTTTCTTCAGTTAGATTTTTAGGAATACTGTATGTATTGTTAGTCATTGCACATGTTGTAAATTAAATGGAAGTTAATGAAATAAAATCTTGGTGGCATTTGTCTCTATTAACTTGGTGGTTATGAATGTGAATGTCATATGTAGTTTAAATGAGAAAAATTTTCCCTATTTTTCCGTAACTTATGTGATTTAAGGCACATGAAATGCCGCGAAGGTGTCGTAAACAGGTACCCGGATCCTCGGGGGTTCACATTTTTGGTCCTACGTTCAAAAGTTGTATGTTCTTTGTTCCCCTCAACCAGAAGAGGATGATAGTAATTTTGGGCTCTTAGTTTGCATGAAGAGTCAATTGTTGGTACATGTCATTTTCATGATAAACCTGCCATGTAGGACACCAACGATCTCTCGATAGTGGGGAGGCGGGATATGCGGGTCATGGTTCGAAATCATGCCAATGGCTTGACCAGTTCCACCTCACCTAGGTTGACCATCGGTCAAACAACTATTTGATTTTATCAAGTCAAGTAATCCATATAGGCATCAACACTAAAATTTTCATAATTCTGGTATTATCTTGATTACATCTTATTTCTTTGTTCGACAATAGGTCCATTAATATACAATAATAAAATTGTAGCGTGCATTGTTTAGTGGTAAAAGTGTGATTCGTTCTCTTAAAACCTTAAATAGTTAAGGGATCTTTCAGTTTTGTTCATATTCTGATAAAAAATTTTATTTCTTAAAAGGACTTAATTCTTTTCCTTCCTTGCAATGCTACATTTGAGGAAAAATATGAATTCTCGTGATTTGTATCCAAGGTTCAGTTAATTAAAAAATAAAAACGGACAAATGGGACTTTGCTTTGGAAACTTTTGTTGAAGGAATCGGAGCTGCTATAGCTATGGAAGAAGAAATTGACGTAGAAAGAGGAAATCAACACTGAAATTGGAGTTGCTGCGATTGCTCTTGTCGATTGACTTGACTGAGCAGGGCCGGGAATTAGGACCTCCCTCTCTCCTCAGCTCTTGTCAGTGTCTTCACCCACGACAATGGCAAAGGACAAGGCTATCGATACCAAAGGGAAGAAGCCGGCGGATGATGCCAAAGGGAAGAAGCCGGATGCCAAGGGGAAGAAGCATGATGTGATCGTACTCATGACATGACGTATATGCGACAGACAATTCGACATGACACTCTGCTACACTCACGAGAGAGCATGCGGGAAAGCCAAGGAAATCAACCAATACAGGAGGAAGAAGGTGCTCCCACCTCTTCTCCGTCATTAATGTGAGGAAACGTTTTTTTTACAAACTGCTACAGTGCTACTGCCTTCGTCGAACGGGATGGTTTCTACTATCTGAAGTTGAACAATAAATGGTTTCTGGCTATTCAAATTGCAATTGGTTCTGTTATGCAGTCTGATCAATTTTTGCTCCAAACAATTCAACATCATACCCCAACTTCACCAGAAGTTCCTTCACCCAATTGTTTGATATATTAAGCTTTGATAGATCTTTTAACCAGATTCACGTTCGAATGAATTCTTTTCTGTAAAAGCCAAGGTCTATCTGTTCACTAAAAAAATCATCTACTTCTCTTGGTCCAAATTTTCTGCAGCATCCAAGCTAACTAGATTCTGTGTGTATATTGATAATTTTGGCCCTCATCATCATAAACAGACATTGTATGTACAAGGGTGTTTTTGGTCCTGTTCATGGCTACTAAACCCATTCTTCACGTGTACTCCTGAAAATTTTAATGCTAGGAAAGTTCCTTACTAAGCAGATCTGGAACTGCCCTTATATCTTAGATCTATATATTTGTGCACAGAATTTATCTACAATGGATTTCTGTTATCTATATGGTTCGAAATCATGCTAATGGCTTGACCAGTTCCACCTCACCTGGTTTGACCATCGGTCAAACAACTATTTGATTTTATCGAGTCAAGTAATCCGGATAGGCATCAACACTAAAATTTTCATAATTCTGGTATTATCTTGATTACGTCTTATTCCTTTGTTCGACAAAAAGGTCCATTAATGTACAATAATAAAATTGTAGCGTGTATAGTTTAGTGGTAAAAGTGTGATTCGTTATGTTAAAACCTTAATAGTTAAGGGGTCTTTTAGTTTTGTTCATATTCTGATCAAAAACTTTATTTCTTAAAAGGATTTAATCCTTTTCATTCCTTTTCAATGCTACATTTGAGAAAAATATGAATTCTCGTGATTTGTATCTAAGGTTCAGTTAATTAAAAATAAAAACGGACAAATGGGACTTTGCTTTGGAAACTTCTATGGAAGGAATCAGAGCTGCTATAGCTATGGAAGAAGAAATTGACGTAGAAAGAGGAAATCGGAACTGAAACTGGAGTTGTTACGATTGCTCTCGTTGATTAATTTGAGCGGGATCGGGAATTGGAATATTTGAGGGCACAACTATGAGTAGAATCCTTCCCATAATAACTTCATTGTTCCCTGTGGCACATCACACACCTCGAGCAAACGACCAACCAAATCACTTGTGGAGGATGCAAAGCACTTGCCTCCCAACAATGGCCACTGCTTCCTCCGCCTCTGCCCTCTCCCTCTTCCGCTCGTCCAAAAGATCCCAATCCCAATCCTCAACTCACACTGCCAGGAGATCTCCCCTCAGGTTCCCCGACCTCTCCTCAAAGCTCCCACCTTTCGTCCTCATCTTCCACTCCACCACCACCACCACCACCACCACCACCACCAAGGGCGCCACTCATCACAACCCACTTGCAAAGGAGCCTCCTTTCCCTTCTTTGCACGCTTTCTCAGCTACCCAATTCGGCGAATTGGTCTCTTCTGCCTTGGAGAGACTCCTGATCGTCGCAGCTTCGTTCGCGATCTCCATCTCCGTTTTCACGGCCGACATTGGCTCGGCATCTGCGTTTGTTACATCTCCCCGGAAACTCCAGACGGATGAACTCGCGACGGTGAAGCTGTTCCAGGAGAACACGCCTTCGGTGGTGTACATCACCAATCTTGCTGTGAGGTACCACTCGAGTTGCTCACCAGGTGTTTGTTCTGTGGTCTTTTAGGAATTTGGAACTGAAGAACTGGTTGCCCTTTTTTTTTCTGTTGTCCTGATTCCGTAGAAAGTTGGTTTTTTTATCTCTATATTTTTGGCTTTGCATTGATATTTAGGCAAGATGCATTCACGCTTGATGTACTGGAGGTGCCGCAGGGATCGGGGTCCGGATTCGTGTGGGACAAGGATGGGCATATTGTCACGAATTATCATGTGATCCGTGGTGCCTCTGATCTCAGGTTGGCATGGGTTTTTGCTTAAGATAATTTACTTGTTGACAAATTATCGTTAGTATCGTTAGTCTTTAAGTGATGATCATGCTCTCTAACGTATTTGTCACATAAAGTGCACTATATTTTTTTTGCTAAAGAAGAATAGTTATTCCACGCTGATGACTATGGTTGAGATTGAAATCTTTGATGCCAGTTTTACTAGTTATCTGCAGGGTCACCCTTGCCGATCAATCCACATACGAAGCAAGGGTGGTTGGCTTTGACCAAGATAAGGATGTGGCTGTCTTGCGAATTGATGCGTCAAGGGATAAACTGAGGCCGATACCTGTTGGTGTATCTGCAGACCTTCTTGTTGGTCAGAAAGTGTATGCAATTGGAAATCCTGTAAGTTTGAGGTCAATTCCTTTAAATGTGTTGGTTATTAAAGTTACCTGTAGTTGTTGGAACTTTTCCCCCACAGCCTTTAACAACCCATGATTGGACAACTTTTTGGCAAGTGACACTCTTCCATACAATTCCCCAATCCTATTATTTTGTGTGGATATTATTTGATTAAGGAACTAGCAGAAGGTTCTCTATTTATTATATACATATATGTAAAGATGTGACATGTTCACACAATGTTTAGTCCAAGATTCAGGAAAGCGGTATGCGTATGTGTTCGTACATGCCACCAAACACTGAATAAGTGGTATGCATGGAACATATGCGGGGTATACGTGGTTTTACGCGGTTTTCTAATTTTTAATCTAAAAATAAACAAATATCTATGAATAACATTACTACTGAATTTATGTATCTAAGTGGAGTTAAAGAAGATCGAAGAAAAATGGCTCATGTTAGATGGTTGAGTATATGCTTTTAATTGACTAACATTTCAAGAACAACAACAACAGAGCCTTTTTCCACAATTAAGTAGGGTTGGCTACATGGATTCTTCGTTTCCATTCAGATCTATCTTGGATCAATCTCGGGCTTATATACACAAAACTAAGATCCCTTCGTATAGTCTCTTTCCAACACTTCTTGGGACGTCCTCGCCCTCTCTTAGCCGGCTCAACATCTCAACACTCGCATCTCCTAACCGGTGCATCAGCTGATCTTCTTTGCAAATGACCAAACCATCTTAAGCGGTTTTCTCGCATCTTATCCTCGATCGGAGCTACACCATTTTTTTTTCTGATTGCATCATTCCGAATCCGATCTTTACATGTGTGTCCACACGTCCACCTTAGCATTTTCATTTCTGCTACAACCATTCTTTGCACATGTCTATGGTTCATAGGCCAACATTCAGATGATTCACATATTAGATGATTCATAATAACAAAACTTTATTACACATACATGAACTGCATGAGCAAAACCTTAATCGGTATATATTAAAATATTTGATGATACATTGCATATACTCATGAAAACAATACATAAGATAAACATAAAACATTGCATATATATACACACATAATAGTAGAATGCATTGCAATTGTATATAAATGCATGTCATATTCTTATAATTGAATGGAGGAAGAGACAGATCTACGTAATGTGAAAATGCGGGGCATATGCGGGGCATATGCGGGCCACAAATACGGGGAGGGTGTATAATGCACCGATTCATAAAATCGGTTCGTTCTGCATGCTGCACAGGCATATGTCGCCGCATATGCGGACCTCACGGCCAATTTCATGAACACTGGTTTAGTTGTTGCTCATAATGTGAAAATGCGTTATTTGTTTATTTTGAGAATAATAAAGAGTTGAGCTAATTGGGTAGTTGGATCTTGTGAAAAGATCTGCCTAATGTGTAGTTATTGATAATTGAGAATCACCATTAATACCCTTACAGGTTCCGAATAATCCCTTGCAATAGCCATGGGGTACTATTGTCTTTTGTTTTATTATGATGACTCCATGATGTACCCCTAACCTTAGCATCATCCTATATAAGGAGTTCTATGATACCTTTGTTGATCATCAAGAAAATCATTTCACACTTTGTATCTGGCACCCTCTCCCACCCCCTTTCTTTTTCCACACACCTCCACTCCTCTTCATGCCACCACCCTCCTCTCTTTCACACATCATCGTCATCTTTGTATTTGTAAAGGATTATTCGAGGCCCTGCTTAACCACGATATCATCCCACTTGATCCTTTATTGCAATGTGTCTTTTGTGAGTAGACATTGGTTGTGCAAGGAAGATATCGAAAGACTCCAGTATATCCACTCGAAATGTTTGAGGAAACGACAAAATTCCATAGTCTAGGTCTATTCCAAAGTTGGATGAAACTATCCTAAGTAGTTGCCGATGTTCTTTATGATCATGCATACAAGGAGTACATCCTCCTCGAGCCAGAGCCTACTACAAAAATTAGAAAAATGCTACGCACGACAAAGATAATGGTATGGTTAGCTCTTGGACTATAGTTAGTGTCATTTCAAGAATTACAAATAAATTGGTTTATTGTGAGCATGCATATGATATGTGGAAGTAATTGAAATGACTTATGGGCAATACCAAAATTCCATTATGGTCTTTCAGATGTGGTATAGCATGATGAAGCTGATGTAGGTTGGTCGTTCTTTGGCTTAATACTTTATTAGATGAAGTTGTTGGGAAAGTAAATGCATGCTTTATGGGATGCAAATTGTTAGAATACTTCGATGATTTATTCCATAGAGCCCTCGGGTCTCTTATATAGGGAGAGAGCCCTTGGGTAAATTACATGAGAGGTACATAAAGAAACTGAAATAATAAATAACATCAAAGACGAACAACTATCTCTACACTCCCCCTCAAGATGGAGCATAGATATCTATCATGCTCAGCTTGGAAGAACATCTCTGGAAAGGTCCTCTGAGCAATGGCTTTGTGAATATATCTGCTGTCTGGTCCTCTGAACTGACGTGAGACGTGGAGATGAAGCCCTTCTGAATCATGTCCCTAGTGTAATGACAATCCACCTCTATATGTTTTGTTCTCTCATGGAAGCTGGATTGTTGGCAATGAATAACGCTGCCTGATTGTCACATTGCAGGTTCATAGGCAACGGAACTTCAACATTCAGATCTTCTAGGACTGCTTTAACCCACATCATTTCTGTGCTTGCCTGTGCCATGGCCCTGTACTCGGATTCGGCACTGGATCTCGCCACAACAGTCTGCTTCTTGCTTTTCCAGGAGACTAAAGAGCTTCCTACGAAGATAGCAAACCCAGAAGTAGACTTACGATCCCATGGACATCCTGCATAATCCGCATCTGCGCAGGCTGAAATAGACAAATCCGTGCCTTTCTTGAACAGCAACCCTGTGCCTGGTGAAGACTTCAGATATCTCAATATCATGTACAATGCATCCATATGTACTTGCCTCGGCTGCTCCACAAATTGACTCACCCGGTTTACTGCAAGTGCAATATCCGGTCGAGTTATAGTGATGTATAAGAGCTTGCCCACCATTTCTCTGTACCTTCTCTTGTCCACCTCCTCAGTGTCATCATCGTACAGCTTCATACTCGGATCCATCGGTGTACTTGAAGGTCTGCATCCAGTCATTCCTGTTTCAACCAGCAAATCTGTGACATATTTTCTTTGAGTCATCACCATTCCTTGTGCATTTCTTGCAAATTCTATCCCCAGAAAATACCGTATTGTGCCTAGATCCTTTGTAATGAACTGGCTGCCCAACATAGACTTGGTTATCTCAACCCCTTGTGCATCATCTCCAGTAACCAATATGTCATCAACATATACCATAACAACGATGGTACCTCTAGGAGTCTTCCGGATGAACAGTGAGTGATCCGCATTTGATCTTCTGAAACCCTGTTGTTCAATAAGCTGGGAGAGCTTCTGGAACCATGCACGAGGACTCTGCTTAAGGCCATAAATAGCCTTATGAAGTCTGCATACCTTCTGAGTCTCCCCCTCAGCAGCAAACCCGGGTGGCTGCTGCATGTAGACTTCCTCCTGTAGATCACCATACAAGAAAGCATTCTTAACATCAAGCTGGAATATGGTCCAGTCACGTACCACTGCAACCGATAGAAGAATGCGAAGGGTAGAATGTCTCGCCACTGGTGAAAAAGTGTCCAGGTAATCTACCCCATATGTCTGTGTAAACCCTCGTGCTACAAGCCTGGCCTTGTATCTATCAAGACGACCATCTGCATGATATTTGACTGTAAAAACCCACTTGCAGCTCACCACAGACGCACCTGGAGGAATAGGGACTAGAGACCAAGTCCCTCTGGATTGCAATGCACGCATCTCCTCTTCCATTGCTAAACGCCAGCATTCAGTCTTCATGGCATCCTGATATGTCCGTGGAATCTCAACTGACGATACAGCAACGGCAAACTTCTGGAAATCCCCAGTGAGACGATGAAAGGAGACATGAGAGGCTAGGGGATATGAGGCACAATGTCTTCGCTGTTTCCTATGAGCAATAGGCCGGTCCAAGTCATCCAAAACAGTGCTGACCGGTTGGTCCTCCTCCTGTGGTAAAAGCTCCTGCACATGTGCATTATTTAACCCATCATTAATATCAGAACATACCTGAGGCGTGCTGGATGGTTGAGATGTAGCTTGAGCAGGGCCCGTGCGTCTCGTGTAGAACTTAGTGAAAGGAACAACTGGGGGTGGTGGTGGTGGTGGTGGCGGGGTTGTTGGTGGTGGTGTTGATATTTGGGACGCTGGAGTGGAGGACGGACCCAGGCTTGGAGGTGGTGGAACATAGACTTGGGAGTCTGATGATGTGGAGGAGACCAATCTGTCACCTGCAGGGGAGAAGTACATGACATGTTCGAAAAATGTAACATCTGCACTCACATAGTACTTGTCATTGACAGGATCATAGCAACGGTACCCCTTCTGTGTCCTGGAGTAGCCCACGAAAACACAATTGATAGCCCTAGGGGATAGCTTATCAAGCCCCGGAGATAAGCGGTGAACAAAAGCGACAGTGCCAAAAACCCGAGGTGTCAATGTAAACAAGTCTCTGTCAGGAAAGAGAACAGAGATTGGAGACTTTTCCCCAAGAACAGTTGTAGGCATTCGATTGACCAGATAACACGCAGTAAGTATAGCATCACCCCAAAAGGTTAATGGAGCACAACTTTGAATAAGTAAAGTGCGAGCAATGTCAAGAAAGTGTCGATGTTTTCGTTCGGCAACCCCATTTTGTTGAGAGGTATAGGCACATGTGGTTTGGTGGACAATGCCTTTAGATGAAAGGAAGCTAGCAAGAGAGCGAGTGCAGAACTCCAATGCATTTTCAGTACGCACATACTTAACAGTAGATGAAAAAACATTCTGAACTTCATTAATTAGATTTTGAAGAACATTTCCTGCTTCAGATTTATTTTTGAGAAGAAAAGTCCACGACACTCTGGAGAAATCATCAACCACAACTAGATAGAACCTGTGCCCCTGGTGATCCGGGACACGACTTGGACCCCAAATATCTATATGAAATAATTCAAACGGGGAGCTACTGCTCCGACTCTGACGATCGGGGAAGTTAGACCGATGGTGCTTCCCCAATTGACATGCTTCACACCGAAAAGAAGAACTCGGAGATATCTGAGGCAGGAGGTGACGCATCTTCTGCAGCGGTAGATGACCGAACCGAAGATGCCAGGTGTACGGAGAAACAGAGGCCTGGGTATGCAAGGAGACACCAGCGTAGGAGTTACGAACGAGACGATAAAGGCCATTGTGCTCAGAACCACATCCAATCACCCTGTCCGTCAGTATGTCCTGAAAAATAACAGACGATGGATCAAAAATAGCACGACAGTGCAAATCATGTGTAATCTGACTAATAGATAAGAGGTTCATAGAGAATTCTGGAGCATGTAGCACATTCTGTAAGTGCATAGAGGGTAGCAAAGCTGTCTCCCCCTGACCGATGATAGGAGACTGAGTGCCATCAGCAATGAGTACAGAGCGACCTGGCTGAACAGCTCTGTATGACTGCAGAATATCTTTCTCACGGCAAAGATGATGGGTAGCTCCAGAGTCGACAATCCATCCTGTGAGGTCATGACTATGAAATGAGGCTGAAGGACTACTGAGGCACTGGCTGAGGCCGATGTACTGGCTGACGCCGAAGCCGCAACATCAGAAACATCTGCACCCTCTGATGAAGAAGATTGTGGCATAATATCCCGAAGTCGTGCCACCAACTCTTCGAACCTGTGATCTGGAGTAGATGCGGGTGGACCCTGAACATGATCAGCTACTCGTGCAGAAGGAGGAAAACCATGCTTGGAATAGCATGTATCCTCCGAATGACCAGTGCGGCGACAATATGAGCACGTAGAGCGTATGCGGCCTCCACGGCCACGTCCACCACTTCCCCTGCCACGAAACGAGGACGAACCACCACGTCCCCTGGAAACTGCCATTGCTGACGGAGTCGCAGTCGCTGTATTGGATGGAACGGGTACACGACTGAGCCGCCTGTATACCTCTTCTATCGGTGGGATGGTGGCATCTGCCAGTATCTGAGCGCGTGCTGCCTCGTACTCCGGATCTAGGGCAGCGAGTAATACGCCAACCATAGTGGCGTTGCGGAACGTCTTCTGTTGTTCCGGCGTGGCTGTAAGTGGAATGGTGCTGTAGAGCTTCTCGAACATGCCACGAAGCGACGTGTACAAGGAATTAAGAGGCTTCCCATTCTGCTTCGTGGTAAATATATCATGCTGCAACTGGAGCATCTTCGTCTCATTACGGACCTGAGAGTACGTCATAGCCAATATATCCCACATCGCCTTAGCGGTGGGCTGGTGAAGGACATCATTCGCTATCTCCGTCGTGAGCGTACCTGAGAGCCACACCTTGGCGTACGCATCATCCGCCTCCCATGAGGCATAGATTCCTGTCTTCTCCGGCGGTTCATCCTCGGTAAGAATATGTTTCTTACCACACGACTTCATGAGACTGAGGAACTGCATCGCCCACAGTTCGTAGTTCGTCCCGTCCATCTTGACGATTGGTGCCGAACCTTTGAAGGCACCTATGGCGGGCATATCTAGCTTCTGATCTGACATGATGCCGGAGAAGAACAACTACTGATAGACCAAGAAAATACTGTCTACCAAGACCTTGTAGGATCCAAGTGCATAGGTAGACGATTATGCACTTGAATCACACATAACGCCAAGTCCTAGGAAGAACGCGGCACCGAGTAGAGGCTGTGAGAGCCTCTACTTGACAAAGACGACTACTGAAAGGCGACGGCGGCTGCTGGACAGTGGTGGGGGCGTGCCGCTGTGGCTAGCGGCAGGTGGAGGGGTTGGTGGGAGGGCCCGGCGGCGTTAGGGGGCCGGTGGGGTCGTCCCGGCGGCGTTGAGGTGGCCGCTAGGGAGGCCCTGCGGCGGAGAGGGGCCAGTGTGGGGGCCCCGCGGCGGTGGAGAGGGCCGTTGGGAAGGCCCTTCGGCAGTGGAGGGACCCGGCGGCGGTGGGAGAGGGACCCGGCGGCGGTGGGAGGCCGGTGAGGAGGGGGGAAGGGACCGAAACCCTAGAGAGAGGGGGGGGGGCGGTGGAAAAACCCTAGGTTAGGGTCATGGCTCTGATACCATGTTAGAATACTTCGATGATTTATTCCATAGAGCCCTCGGGTCTCTTATATAGGGAGAGAGCCCTTGGGTAAATTACATGAGAGGTATATAAAGAAACTGAAATAATAAATAACATCAAAGACGAACAACTATCTCTACACAAATGTCTATAATATAAACGGTATTGCGGGCATATATAGGTCATGGTGTTTGTTCTTCACATGACTAAAACTATTCTATGCAGCTTCCAGAGTCAAATGAATACAACATCAACTCTACATCTCGTGAGGAAGCTGTCATCTTTCAGCTTCTCAGAACACGTCGACTCCAAACAAACTAGTTCAGATCTCTGCTAGTGCAATTTTCTCAAGGTAAGGAAATAGATATTTACATTGCGGACATGGCAGCAATCGAAGCACACCTTCCAGATGATGTGAATATACTTGATGCATGTTCTGTGGGAAGCCTGGACATCTTGAGTGATTGTTGGGCTTAGAATGTTATCCCTCATATTTCTTGTGTTGTAACCACTTGGATGATAGGCATCTATGATTATCATCTGGAAGGAGATTTTGATGACCACTAAAGGAGATTTTGATGACCTATGCAATGTCTGAGTATGTTGATATCTGCTACCTCTACTTAATCTCATAACCTAGAAATAGTTGATGTTGCATGATCATGTATCTTTGCTCATTCTATTAAGCATGATGCTAGTGGAGATTGGTAGTTGATACTGGGTCTTTTACATATCTCTGTGGAGTCAGGCATCTCCTTGGACAACTACACCCAGTATGCCCATGCCGAACAGTGCATGTTGTTAATGCAGGTTTTCACCAATTGAATACAAAGGGAAGTTACACTTACCATGAGTATTAGGCTCAATGATGTCCTCTTTGTCCTTGAATTCCCACCAGTTTTTTATCAATCACTCAGATTCGCACAGAGCTCAAACTCTGTAGTTATTTTGACGATGTTTCATGACATCTTGATTGGGAAGACTATTGGTGTGGGCTGTGAACAAAGGGATTCCGTCACTTGGTTTAGTCATCTTTTGCTAGTACTGCTTGCTTTGGAGATCAGTTTTCTTCTTCATCAAGCGTCCTATGGCACTAATGTCTTGGTCATCCATATGTATGGAAGTTTCGCCGGGTACGTCGCCGGGTGCTTAGTGTCGTCTTAGACTTTTGTCGCTCATTAATTTGACTGCGTGAAGACTAACATTCCCACTTATTTACCTTCAGACTTCATTGATCATTCACTTCAAGAATGGGTCTTCATTTAGTGCTATCTCCTCCACATGGCTCTCCTCCCAGCAATGACTAATTCGAGTGCTCTCCTTTCGACTATGGAAAAGATGTATTGAGTGAAACTTGTTTGTTTTCTTTTGTTACAAGTTGCAGCTTTTTTCAGCTCTGGCTCAAGAGGGTGTGTTAAATTATACAGATGGTTTGACTTAAAAAAGTATGTAGATGGTTTGACTCAAAAAAGTACGCAGATGGGTAATTGAATCTATCCAAAATTCAATGACACCACTCTCATATTAGTCCCAGATTGATCAGTGGTGGGACTTTCGATGGTGCTATATAAAGTCACACATTTCTCTCTCTTAAGAAAGCTAATATCAATATCTGATCATATAGGATCTTCTCCCGTGGAGTGGGATGGTCTTTCGGGACCATTTCAAACCACTTAACTTCATGTTTTGCTCTTTCTTCTTATTGTTTTTTCTTATATTTCTTATTTTCTCGTAATGCATTCCCCTGTTTCATTTCTTAAGTGAAGACAACAGTAGCGGCCTATGAGCGCTGGAGTCTCCTCTCCCTATGGGTTTTCAATTCTATTAAGAGGCATTTCACATAAAACCTTGTGTTTTATGTGGCTTGTTCTTCTTGATTGCTACAAATTCTAATCTATATAAAATTGGAAAATTATTTTTCTTGCACCATTAAGGACATTCGGATGACTATTGCCATATTCCTCTTTTTGATTTTTTTTCTAAATAAAGTCTTATAGAGCGGAATGATTATTTGCTGATAATGGATTGCTTTTATCAACCCTCCTGTAGTCTTCTTGGCATGGGTTGTTTTTAAGATTATCTTCGGCAACCATTGCTTACCTAATATCTTTTTATCTCTTAGAAGCTCATCCCAAATTCTTATTTCAAGTCACTTTTCTTAGAGTGGACATAAATTTAAGCTCATTTGCATCTCTGATTGTACTGCATGCAGCTCGCGAGCTTCTTCTCTCTGATAATTCTTCTTTTTCCATTTCACTGCAGTTTGGTCTTGATCACACTCTTACAACTGGTGTAATCAGGTTAGTTATTATCCTTGATTTATTTATTTTGACTATGACCTATATATACATGGAAGCAACATCAGAATCTGTTCAGTTGTTTCTGCACAAATTGATTAATAAATATTCTTGACCTCATAATATTTTAGAGAGTTTCAAAAGTGTGGAAGTAGGTTAATGAGTCTTGGAAGTGAGGTTGGAGGAGAGTGCTGGAAGGAAAATGTTAATCACGATGCTTTGGATTTAGTCTGAAAGCATGGCATGGAGGATAAATCATAGTGGAGGCATTGAATCCATGTCGCCTGTCTGAATTAATGTGAGAAATGCTTGGATTTTGTTTTGCATTCTTTGTGGGGTTGAGGTCATTCGTTTTCAAATTTTGCAGTGGATTGCGAAGGGAAATCAGTTCTGCTGCCACAGGACGTCCAATTCAGGATGTTATTCAGACTGATGCCGCTATAAATCCTGGTAACAGTGGAGGTCCACTGCTTGATAGTTCTGGGAACTTGATTGGGATAAACACAGCCATCTACTCCCCCTCAGGAGCATCCTCTGGCGTTGGATTTTCCATCCCTGTAGACACAGTATGTTTTCAGTTCTCCTAGTTCATGCCTCCAAAAAAGGCTATGTAGATCGTTTTTATTTTGATTATGTAGTTGTTCTTCGCGTTCTTTTTCTTTGTCCCTCTTGAAATGTCTGAACTATTTCTCTGACTTTCGGTTTGTCCCTTTTGAAATGTCTGAAATATTTTCCTGACTTTCAGGTAAGTGGCATTGTTGAACAATTGGTAAAATATGGAAAAGTCACAAGACCTATATTAGGGATAAAATTTGCTCCTGACCAGTCTATGGAACAGCTGGGTGTCAGTGGGGTTCTTGTTCTGGATGCTCCTGCAAATGGTCCTGCTGGCAAAGCGGTAGAAAAATATGTTATCAACCGTCCTGTCACTGTTCTGATTGCATGCTTGTTTTCTGTTTATTGGTACAAGAATACGTTTCATGTCGCATGAAGCTGCTTTCCAACCCCGCATTTAGGCATGGAATGAAACAAGAAACACGTATTAGGTCACATGGGCACATAGATATCTCTGCATCACTGCCTTTGTTTTCCTTTTTAAGAATCAATTGAATTTTTAAAGTTTTATACGTTTCAAGAATTCAGATTCTTCTTCTTGAAAGTGATCAATTATGAAAAAAGCTTTTCATGGTAAAAGCCTTGAAGTTTAAATGGAAGTGCTATATCCGATATATTATATTTATAATGGTGATATACACTACCATGCCAGCTTGACCACATCTTGCACCCTCCATTCTGATCGAGGCACATGTTGGTTGGTTTTAATAAAGATCCGTTTCATGTAAAATTATACGTCGGCACAATTTGTATCCTGATGGTGCAAGTATTGGTTTATCCATATAATACAAGTATAAGCATATCTTTTTTCAGTTAAAAATAGCAACCCTGAGCATACACTCTCTTGGAGTAATGTTTTCTAGAATTGTATTTTTCTGTTAATAAAATGTCTTGTTCTTGGTATTGACTTTTTTCGCATGCTTTTTGATGTCATTTTTTTTGAGGTCATTATTGATTAAATACTATAGTTTCATCTACTATCATGTGCTTATAATGATATGTTTGATGTAATTGAACTGGCATAACACACCAGTCTCAGTATCTAATCCAATCACGGTCTATAATTTTCCTGAAATGAGCATATCCTAACCATCTCTTTGTTAAATGAAAGTATGATAATCCAACGCGGAATTTCATCTTAATTTTGTTGAAGCAATACCATGACTACAACTTTCGAAAGTGTACACATGCCCACGATGGCATCAAACTATCTGCATGATACCTCTCCTTCCTGAAAATCACAACATTTCTCTCTATTTAAAGAGCCCAAAGGACCAATATCGGCTAGCTCCTATCATGCTAAGACTAAAAGGTGACCGCTTCCCTCACATCAATCCACAAGATCATTAGTGTTTCCTACATCGCATTTGTATTCGTATACGTAAAGTACAAGTGATTCATACCTTCCTTCATTGTACATGAGTGACACTTGGACATTTCCATTATGTACTTTCTATGGGCTCTCTCAATTGGGCAGGAAAGGATGCATTTTTCATCTCCACCCCCCCCCCCCCCGAATTCTATTTGACTTTGATTAGTTTATTTAAGATGCAGTTGATCAAAACAGGCTCTGCTTAATCCTCTGATCATCAAAGATCGCGCCTTCTTCTCGGACCTCTCAATTACAAGCCCCACTCTTGAAGTTGTATTCTTAGTGCCTATGAAATGTGTCTATGTCCTCTTCCCTTCCTCACTCTTAGTCCTATCTTCCTTCCACCTCTTCTTGACGCTTGTTGCTTTCCCTTGCTTTCCTTTTCTTGATAGATGGTCTCCTTCTCTCTTGGACAGCCGACCTCATTTGCCAGCTATAGCGAGAGCAACTTTCGCGAGTTTGGAGGAACTATTCTCATGCGTGCAAGGTCAGGTGAGACCACTTTTCCAGCTATGTCAGACGCACCTCCTCAAAAGGAAAACTGGAATCCTTCGGGACAATATTTTATGTAGTATGAACACCATAGGAGTTTAGTGTGAAGGTCTGAAATATAATCTAGACATAAGATGGTGAGATAAAATATTCAGTTTTTCTAGCAGCACGACCATCCTCATGGTCTTTGATCATCTCCTCTGAAAGTGGCACGACAATTCTAGATATATGAGTTCCATCCTAACACCGAGACATGACCACATCTCCATCCTTTGAAATAGCAACCAACTTGAGGAAAAGTTATATCCAGTCATCCAATCAGAATCTGCAATCCTCCATATCCCCTTGCCTTATCTCCTAAAAAGGGCCTACAGTTTGACTTCAAAAAAGGGCTTACAGTTGGCAGTAAGTGGATTGTTGCCCTCCAGAATCGATGGTCTCTGATGTAGACCTTATCATAGCAAGTCTTTCAAACCGCACCACATAGCTCATCCCCTCTTCTCTGCAACTTCATAACAACTTGGCCATCAGTACCTCATTAAAGTTTTCAAGTACCTGAGTCTCAACCCACTTTTACCACCTCCGACTTTACCAAACAACTGTTCATCCTCAACCCTATCCCACAAAAGCCTCCAATGGAGGTTGTCCATCTGCTTCTCAGGCTTTACTAGTCATCTAGATACAGTCGTGAAGTCAGTAGCCAAAGTCAGTCTCAGTTATGCAGGTGCTAACTCCACGTAATCAAACAAGCTGAAGCCTCCTAGTCCTAGTTATCCATGCCAAAAGCAACAGAACAAACTCCAATAGTTGATCTTCCTGCATAAAGCCTCACTGAAGATCTCCACTAAATCTGAACTCTCCATACGTGCTGACATGACCTCTACATGAAGGAAAATGTAGCCTCTGCATACTAAAGCAAGGGCAACCGTACCTCTCCTATCGGTCCCTCGGAGAAATCGGAGAACAAATCCCGCTGCATTTTCTAAACATAGCTGGAGATATAAACATTTGTTGTCAAAACATGGTACCAATGTACATCCCTATTGAGCCCTCTCCCATGATATACTCCTCCCCCTTTTGGATGTCCGTTAGGCGTCATTGAAAAGGATATTGTCATCAATCATCATACACCTATTTACCACGTAAGCAAAAGCAATGGGAAGCACCTCTGTTCGATGCACTCAACAAGAAGGATAAATCCAAAGTATCATGTGCCTTATCCAGGTTCACTTTTCATACGAGGTGAATCTCTAGCATGAAACCATTCTACCACAAAGTTGTCCAACAACAACCTCCCAGTGATGAAAGTGGACTGAGTCGGGCTCATAAGATCAACCGAAACTCTTGGAAGTCTATGAGCTAGAGTCTTTAATGATCAAGTAGATTACAACGGATCAAGCGAATAGACTGTATTTTTCCACTTTTTCAAGCGAATCCCTTTTAGGTAGTAAAAGGAGGAAAACTCTATTTAGCCTCCTGAACTCAAATTTCCCTACCTAGAGTTGTGGTACCATTAGTTTTACGTACGAGCCAATGATGCCTCCAAATTCCTTGAAGAAGAAAACCAAGAAGCTACATGAACCTGGTGAGCCCTCTTGTTTCAAGGTCGCCAGAGCATCCTTGGCAATCTCCATAATCGATATTACCAATGTCTCCGACACCCTATTAGCTGAGTTATTGCTCCACTAGCATTTAGCAACTGTCTTGTCATGAACGAAGTGCTCCATCACCATAAACCTGACCTCTCTTTGCTCTACCTCCTCCACCTCACCCACCCACAACCTCTTGTTGTTCTTAATCCTCTTTGTAGTTGCCAAGTGGAAGAATCACATATTGATCCCTTTCTACTAAACAAAGCTTTCTAGACTTCTGCCTCTATTGAACTTACCTCTCTGTATACCCCTTAACCATGTCAAGATGGCTACTAAACTCCACCTAATGGACTGACATGACCCACCAACAATCGTCACCCCTGTCCAACTGATCCACCACCTGCTACAACTCAGACATTTTATTTTACTCGACCTTCATAGGGGTTTCTTGTAATCAATCAGGAAGAGTCAAAGTGTCATGGGTCTTACCACCAAAGTTCATGTTATTGCAATCTTAACCTGCACCCCTTACCCATTACTATTCCATCAACTGTTGATAAATCAGGTCCATCATCCAAGCCTCTCATACTTGAAATTGGCACCACATCTCACGTCCTATGTTAGAAGAAACAAACCAACAGTGTATGGTATGGAAAATATCATAGCTTGGATGTGATCGACATTTGACTCATGGATATCTCCATCGAGGCCATCAACCTATCGATCTTCGAACTCGTGCTCGAGCTTTACTAGCAAACCTACACCTATGAACATGGTAGTCAACCAGAGCCAACTTGTCTATGACCTCCTATCATCCTCCTGCTGTTTTGAATGCCTTTCCTCCACAGTTCTTACCTTCCCTGCCTATTATACCCACAACCCCCTCATATACCTTCCCCTCCCCCACATCCACAACTTCCCAGGTTGCAAATCTCAACCCAGGCTTGTGTCATCGCTTAGTCCTCTGGTCCCGCCACCCGCTTCCATCGCTTCCTTTCAAATCATCATAGTAGTCAAATACTTGCTCCTTTCATATCCACATGCTTTTATTCCTTGTTGATAGGGAGAGCCATCTCCATCACACCCCATTGGCCTCCGGAAGCGAAGCATAGGACAACCTCGACAACATTCTAGAGCAAGACCAACCATCTAGAGTCATATCCCATCCCCCTGAATCGACCCCCATCAAAGTCTGACACCCGACCAAGCAACGAACTGCAACCCCCTTTAGGTGGGTTGGACCCCTGCAGCCGATGTCCAAGTGTCATCACTCCCTGCGATTCATGCAAGAGGACAGTAGTGACTGACCCTCCAACAAAGATGACACCAGGCAGGGTTCGCGCATACAATCACCCAATGTCCATGCCCCTCCCTTCAACCCACTCTCCCCCATTTCTCCATTCTTTTAAGCAATGGACAATCATCTAATCTATAGGTCTTAATCAAAGTTTTTTTTTCTTTTCTTTTTAGACAAAAAGAGGGAAACACGTTATGGTGTCCGCTCCAAATATATTATATAATAAAGAAGTAAGGATACTTCTAGAAGCCACACGGCTCGGGGAGAGTTTTGACATGAGAAATTACATTATCAAGATAAAAGCATTGCGTGCCAAGGTTTTTTTTTCAAGAAGAAAAAGGTCATGCATCTAAATCTTTGCACATCTCTGAAAGTTTTTACTAGTAATCACAAGTGAATTTACAAGGACCAAAGATTCATGAAGAGCCTTCACATGCTGCATTACATTTCCTGATTGTTACCTCTTCTGATAGAATATAATTCCATTGTGTGGCATACAAATCACTCATATTATAGTAAGGGATCATAAGCACCCTCTTGAGTTATAATACACAGCTCTATGGGAGCCAACAACCTCTCAGAACAGGTCAAGACTAGGTGGCAAATTATTTTTAAAAAATTGTGTCATCTACCCCCACTGCTGCAAAAACTGTCTATATTTTCTATTAAATGAAGTAGCTGCATGGAATAGTTCATTTTGTGTTAACTTTGTCTTAAAAGTCAGCAGTGTGAGTCTAAGTGTACGGTGTGAATCTTTTATAATATACACATCTAAAAGTAGTGTTTTGCCTTTTAGAAAAATGAAAATAATAGCCTTAAAGATTTCCTTCTTTTTCATATTAACTCAGGTGATGTTGCTATGTGCAGGGGTTGCTACCTACTAAACGAGATCCTTATGGTCGCCTCATTTTGGGTGACATAATAACTTCTGTTAATGGTACAAAGGTCACAAATGGAAGTGATTTATACAGAATCTTGGATCAATGCAAAGTTGGTGATACGGTAAGTAAACTTCAAATGCTGACCAAATGTATTTAAGGACATTTACACCCGTAGCTCTGAGTAGTTTCGTATTTATATGCATAACCCTCAGGATTATGTATGTGAGACAGTCCCACGAGTATATTTTCGGAATTTTCCATGCTTGAATGTTTGCAGATATGTTTATTTTGTCTGCTTATCTCATAAACAGCAAAATCTGATTTCACGTATATATGGCAATATGCAATTTCTGCAAGCACTCATAGTGGCAGCAGAAATAGGTAAAACAGTGTACTAAATTTCCGGATGTAATATATTTTAATTAAATAGAAAAATAATTTATGTTCTAATTTATCTTTTTATGAGGGAAGTTGAGCATTTGTGGGTGTAAATAGGTCCATCAATCATTACTAAAGAATGTGATGTTATCACTTACATAATACTTCCACATGGCACGATCAAAGCATCAATATCCTTTTTGGATCCTGGGAATGGTCAAACAAGGAGCATTTGACAGATCTAGGATAGAGCTTGTCACGACCAGGAGTTTGGAGATGAACAAAGGCTACACAACAAAAGACACGGGGTGTTAAAGAGAAGAGGTTCTTTTCAGTAAACACAATCGAATAATGAACATTTTCTTCTAACACAGACGACGACATACATTTGATGAGGTAGTAAATGATGAGGACAACTTCTTCCCATTAAGAACGAGGAGCATGACTCTGTATTAGGATAATGTTGGTAACATCTAAGAGATGATGGTGTTTGTGCTCGATAATACCGTTCTACTGGGAAGTGTAGGCATACAAAATCTGAAGGAGAATCCCATGAGACTTGAAGAACTGAGATATCTGACTAACAAAAGGGTTGTCACTGTGAACGTATTTTACAGTAGCAAAAGGAGATTCTTTTACTTAAAAAATAATAGTTTGCATAATAAAACCATCCTCAGACTTATTTTTCATCAAAAGACCCAAGAAAGTTTGGAAAAATCATCAACAATGATAAGATAGAACATGTTCCCCGGAGAGTAGGAACATGTCTGTGTCCCCAAATATTAAAATACAACAACTCAAATAAAGAATTACTGCTACGACTTTAACGACTAGGAAAACTGGCATGGTGGTGCTTCTAAATTGGCAAGCCTCACACTAGAAATTGGTTTGAGATAATATCCGATGAAGGACTATACACAACTTATGCAAAGGAAGATAACCGGATCGAAGGTGCCATAGGTACGGAGTTGGTCCGGTAGTAATGGAAGATCTGTCAACATAGAGATTGTACCAAAATGTATCCCCTTGCTCAAGACAACATCCAATCGCCTTACCATGAGTATCTCCTGAAATACAGAAGAAAAGGGGTTAAAAATGAGACGATTCTTCATATCCTTATTAATCTGAATAATAGACAATAAATTTATAGAAAATTCAAACTCATGTAGCACATGTTGCGGATGCATGGAAGGCATCAAATGGATCTGTCCATTGTAATAGGAGAGTGCCTCCCATCGACAATGACTATAGATCGGTCAGGATGAACAATACTATATGATGTAAATTGTTCTCTGTCGTTGCAGAAATGACGGAATGCTCTAGAGTCCATGATCCATTCTGTTGTAGAATTTGAAAGATCAACACTATGATAGGTGGTAAGAGCATAATATGTACCTGAGGTGCTAGCGGAGGTAAAAATGTTAAATGAGACAAGAGGAGCTCTAGTAGTACCGGGTGAATGTCTCATGAGTCATGATCTCCCCAGACAGGAGACAAGACCATCATACTTATGACCCAATAAGAGCAACATTACACTCAAATGGCTCGGTAGCACGAGCAGAGGCAGGGCGACCATGCTTCTGGTAGTATGTATCCTTAGAGTGCCCTATATGGCTATAGTATATACACTATGGGTGAGGGAGATAACTTCGTTTGCCGTGGACACTACGTCCTCCGAACTATGTTGAATCTTCTCTACCACAAGATGCTTCCACAATAGAGGACACTTAGGCAATGTTATCAGATCGATGCATTATCGAGTTTATATTGCTCTTAGAGACTTTGACGGATGTTCATGGGCCCGCCTCTTTGGGTTGATGGTCGTTTCACATTTGGAAAAGCATGTAAGGCCTTTTTATGTAGCTGTTATATTTGGCTCGGTGGCAGCATAGATTGAGTGCCTAAAGATTTGGAGTTGGAGGACACCCCTCAGGATCCATATTTTTAGTTGGTTGATGAAGAGGGATTAGTTGTTGATTGATGAGAGGAGGTTGCAATTCTTCCCCGGTACTGGTAGGATGTGCCTACGATGTTCAGATGCTGTGGAGAATGTCTATCATTTGTTCTTTGGTTGGGAGGTGTCTAGGAATGTCTAGGAGTCGGCTGGGAATCTATTGACCAAATGGGATCTGGATCCGGACCTAACTTGGTTTGGATTCCAGCTATTCTTGACACTGAATGCGATTATCTTCGAGATGATAGAATGAATGGGCTGAATGTGATGGAACATGCCAAGCGAAAACATAGAAGTTTTTTAAGAGGGCATCTTGGCGACATCTCACCCCTTTCCTCTCAAAAATAAAATTTTTATGTGGCCCTTATGATGGGTCAAATACGTAAACTCATTGCTAGATACCTTGTAGACTATCGGGATAACATGGAATTCTCTCATTGATGGTGGTGAGTTTAAGGGATTTTAATAAGGTTGATGGTAACATGGGTGTTGAAGCTTTTGTGTAGGGGATGAGGATCTTCGTGATATGGCCATAAAGGCATGTTATGGAAGATTTTCATCTTTATGGATAAACGACAGTTACCAAGGAAGGCATATGTACCACGGAGGTTCATTCTCAGTCAGTGCCAAAGGTGACAATTGGGTGATGGAGTAAATTCCAATTTTAGGATGGGTGACAATATGAGTATTTGCAGATACATATCCCATGTTATTTGGTTGCCATAAGGTATTTTGAATTCAGGGAAGAACTTGAGTTTTCGATTCGGTATGTGGCAATATATCTTTTTTGAATTCATTCTCCATTCAATTAATAGATTTGGATGGTTTGAATTCTTAATGAGTCATTTGAGATAAAATATAAATAATAGATAAATAAGCATCAACTATAAAATGTTGGAGCATGAGTGGTTGTAAAGGTGAAGTGTAGTTACTTATCTCGATTCTCCTCTTTTAAATAAGAGGGTACAATAATTCCTCCATTGATAACATTGTTTTTAACATTCGGGCTTATATCCCCTAACCGTCATTGGAAAAACTAGCCACGACAACTTCTTGGGCTGAGGTTTGAATGGGCCCATTGACAAGTGCTCAAAATGCTAAGCTTAAGTTATCAAGTAGTAATTCCCACCACTTATAACACACTCGTACACTTTGTGAATTTTATATGTGGGACTATGTCGAGGTGTTACAACCTTCCCCATTTATATTTCACAACATCCTCGTTATGATATGGTTCGTCACTTATTATGTATAATAATGGTGACTGCATGCTCGTGGTATCTTTTTCCTCTTATTTCTTTGTAGTAATGGCTCCACCTCTTGAGTAGCTCTTTCCACAATTAGCAGAACCTGATTTGATATTATTTGGAGCATCTCGAGCTTAGGTCCCTGGACCATTATCGAGGAAAACTGGCATTCATAACAGTTAGGTTCTGTTCCAATTGATCTGCTGACAACCACCCAAAATGCTTAAGCCCACATTGTCAGTAGTAATCCCCCTCTTTTCAAGTCCCTCTTAAGCTTTGTTAATTTTAAATGTAAGACTATGTTTGAGGTGTTAAAATGGTTGTAACATCCCTCCTCCCCCCTCCAAATATGGCCCCACATATAAAAGTCACAAAGTATGTGAGGGGGTTATAAGAGTAGGATATTACTACTTGACTACTTGGAATTAAGCATTTTGGGTAGTTGTCAACGGGACCAATTGAGCACGTACCCAAAAAGTTGTCAGGGTTAGTTTTCGTCGATAACGGTCAACCTTACAAATGGTATCAATGCTGGCGGTTCTTTCTTATTGTAAGTGAATGCAGCGAATAAGGTGTAAAGGATTAGGGATATAAAGTTGTATTCTATACCTTTAACTTCACATCGGTAAGCTTCTTTAAGAACGTCAACTTTTTGAATAACCAACTTCCACCCTAAAGAGTAGAAAGGGTTATCTGGGAGGTGAAGCTACGCTGACAAAGAGATATGAATAAAAGGCTATCTGGAGCGTGCAACCATCACTACTACTGAAAAATAAGAGATGGTCGATAAAATGAGGACGTTGTGAAAATAAGTACCGGAGGTTGCAACATCCCACCCCTCAAATATAGTCCAACGTCTAAAACTCATAAAGTGTGACATTGGTTATAGAAGTTCGATATTACTATTTGATAATTTGTGCTTAAGCATTTTGAGTAGTTGGAGGGTCCATTCGGGGCCGAACCCAACAAATTATGGGGGCCAATTTTTCTCGATAACGATCTGGAGACCTAAGATCGGGATGTTACCGTTTAAAAGTATGGCTCCAAGAGCTGAGCTGATGGATGCATGGGGGTTGAATACAATTTCGTGGTTAAAATTGCACACAATATTTTGGTTGATGAATAGGAAGAGGTGTGTGTGGCATATTTACAAAAGTAGGTGAAGCATCAACCTTGATGATGTTTTGTATTGTGGGATGGTGAGAATGTGGGCATCTCTTCTTCACGTGTCCGTTAGCATATATTGTCTAAAGAGCAACAGGAATATCTTGGTTGGATGTGTGTGGTTTTGACGAGACTTGGAGAAGCTTTTGGACTTGAAGATGCAGGGGAGTAGACATAAAATAGTGTAATCCGTCAGCCATTAGCAATCTCATGGCTCTGTGGACGCAAAGGAACGTTGTAGTGTTCCTGCACAAAGAATAAACTGTTCTTCCTGAGAATACTGTAGTCCAGGATTCTAAGGCTTTCTGCACATAATGTCCATGTTCTTGTACTAATGGTGTTAGTCGCACTTGCTTTGAATCTTTTCTTGGTTAATGATGTTCGGATGGCTTCCCATCTTGGTTAGCCATCCTTTGACCTCACAAAAATGGGGATGACAAGGTGCTTAGGGAGCCCGAAATTGTCGTGGTAGTGAACTGAACAGCGGGGACTAGTGGTGGGGAGGAATAAATTATAACGAGTAGGGGCTTGGACTTCTCTTAGAATATTATCATAACTATATTTGCATTTAATCATTCTAAACAAGTTTCAACATTTCCAATAGTTTGCTTATATATTTTTGTTCTCGATATTATACCTCGTGCTACTACTTAAGTTTATATTCTTTGACCCATGTTACTGCACTAAAGAAAGCAATACAAATCATTATGTTAACACTGAAGTGAATTTGCTGGAATCCATTTTTGTATTCAGGTAACTGTTGAAGTCCTCCGAGGGGACAAGAAAGAGAAAATACCTGTTGTTCTTGAACCAAAGGCTGATGAAACTTGATACTGTAGGAGCAGAGACTCGGCGCAAGATCAATAGTGTGGATATATACTTTCATTCACTCCATCATGTATCATAACCATACTAGTCTCCATTTTGTGAGACTGGCCCCTACTCCCCCACCCCCATCCCCACCCCCTGAAGAATCCCATGTATTTATCCACTCTTATTCAAATTCAACGATGGGCAAAAGCAGCTTACGTGTTAATTAAGATATGTTTTTATTCAGCTGACACAAAAATCAAATGCTTAATCTGTCATCAAGGTTTGAAGATGAATGGAAATGTTCAAAGAAGAGTTATGGGTCATGGTTACTAGAAAATAGCTACCTGATGCATTTCTCAAGTCATAGATGTGAAACTGAGGGCACTGTCTACTGTGATAATACTGGTTTTGGAATAACTGTCAGTATAAATTAAAGTTAAAATTACCTTTTTTACAAGCTGGAGAGTAAAGGCCCTGTTTGTTTGGGATTTGCAGTTGCTCATTTCCATGTTTGTGATGGTTGTGAACTCATGAGTTGGAATGCTAACATCTATGGATTATTCACATCAGATCAACTTCTTATCTCCATTATCTGCAAATGATGATATGTATCCTTGCGTCTTTTTAAAAATGAATGGGATGATTATTTCAAGTTATTCTTGGATATCTAGAAGTAGAAAGAGACGAGAGACTGACTTACTTTGTTACGCTACCTTAGGGCTCATTATGTAGTTGGAGGCCTAGGGATAGGATTACATGAAAAAGTTATCATACATTGAAACGACAAGTGCACCCTTGAGCAGGTTGAACACAAAATATTTCTCAACACTTCCCCCTCGAGATGGGGCATATCAGTCATGCTCAACTTACCACATCTCTCAAACTGAGTGCGGGTAAGATGCTTGGTGAATGTCAATAGTCTTATGATTTGAAGTCACACTAGATATATGCAGTAAACCCTCTCTGATAAAGTTTCGGGTATAATGACAATCAATCTCCACATGTTTTGTGTGTTCATGAAACCTGAGATTGTTGGTTCTATGCATAGCTGCTCCATTCTCATATCTACAGTGCATCACCCATGTAGGAGTTATATGTGATTATGAAAGTACAGATGAAAATCATATTAATGCAGTTGCTACGAGAGTCGTGTCCCTTGATTTTTGCACTGCAGCGAGAAATGATCATTTGTTTCTTGCTCCTTTAAGTGATCAGATTTCCTGCGAGGTATATACCGAAGCAAGTGATGGACTTTCTATTTGATAGATTTCCTCCATAATCAACATTGAAATAGGTTATAAGATCCATAGTACTTTGATAAACACCAATCCTCATCCAGGAGAGGATTTAATATACCTCAGAATTATCATGCATGCATTATAATGGGCTTGTTTGGAATCCATGCATAATAACTCTAACATGTCCAATCGAGGTATAAGCAACATCGATTGTATTTCACGATGCTTGCGATCATCGAGTAAACAATACGAATATCATGAAATATCATGAAATTGAACTTCATACAAATCCACGAAAGCAAGTTCTAGGTGACAAACACCGTTGATCGTATCAAAATACAAAGAAAATGTTAATGCAACAAACATCACCTTATAATCATATTCAAATCTTTACGACTCCGTTCATTCTAGGACCTTCAGACTAAGGAAAGCCAATACTTAATTTAAATTATACAAACAACTTATGTTGTACATGTATACATGAAACATGTGCAAGATACAAGATGTCCATATAGTAAGATCATAAGCATCATATATGATCTTTGGCAAGTTTATATAGGTTAAAGTAGACCTAAGTACTTCTCCCGAATATCGATAAAAGTTAAATGAAGCATTGAGCATTGAACATGTTGCCATCCACAATGTTATAATCCAACATCTATAACTTAAAAACTTAATGAATGTAAATAAATTTTCGGAAAAAACCAACAAATATCTACTATGGATCCAATGAGATATTAATAGCATAGCAGCTACTAATCTCAGTAGGGAGCAAGCAAGTATTTGCTATATCCTTCTCTCCCCTATTCCATTTCAGAAAGAATCCCTTTCTTAATCTCAATTGGATAACTCCTCTCTCTCTCTCTCTCTCTCTCTATATATATATATATATATATATATATATATGGGATAAATGGGGCTGCCCCTTGGGGGGAGCTAACTTGGCTCCCCCCGCCCCATTTCGTCCGGTTTTTTTATTTTTTTTTTGAAATTTTCTTCCGTGGAATTTCATCACTATATTCCTATATTATGTCATTAAAATTTCGTGCGAAACAGAGATTCCTATGGCCTCCATCCAGACAGTCATTTTTTAACGGTAACAGGATTTTTTAAATCGACCCCGTTTGGATGGAGGTCGTAGGAGTCTCTGTTTCGCACGAAATTTTAATAGCATAATATAGGGATTTAATAATGAATTTACACGGTTTTAGATTTCAAAAAAAATAAAAAAATTATGTCAAAAAGAAGCGGGGGGAGCTACGTTAGCTCCCCCTAGGGGGCATACACATTTTACCCTATATATATATATATATGGGTAAAATGAGGCTGCCCCCTGGGAGTAGCCAACTTGGCTACTCCCACCCCTATTTTCCCCTCATTTTTTTATTTTTTTAGAAAATAAAAATTTGTATATTCATCATTATATCCCTCTCACATTTTATTAAAATTTCGTCAGAAACAGAGACTCCTAAGCCCTCCATCCATACGTCATTTTTTTAACGGTCGCAGAATTTTTAAAATCGACCATGTTTGGATGGAGGCCGTAGGAGTCTCTGTTTCTGACGAAATTTTAATAGAATGTGAGAGGGATATAATGATGAACATACAAATTTTTATTTTCCAAAAAAATAAAAAAATGAGGGAAAAATAGGGGTGGGAGTAGCCAAGTTGGCTACTCCCTGGGGGCAGCCCCATTTATAGCATCCGGTTTCCAATCAAACCCGAAGTCGTCCGATTTTGGGTCTAATGAACCCAAAAATGTTATCGGTCAATACTAAACAACCTAAAACGATCAATTAGTAGTGAATCAAAAGTCGTTCGAACGAAATCGACAAAAAATCGGTCCCTTCGTAATGCGCGCCGTGAAAAGCCGCGACGCAAATTCAGAAACCGCGAAGCGAACCGAGACCGTCATTAGATCCGATTCGACGACACAAGACCAACGGAATCGACCGTTCGTCAATCAGACGTCGTCTGATATTTTTTTTATCGTAAAATTTAACCTTAAACAAAAGCCGTATCCGAAATTTCGGGTATTCAAAACTCGACCGAAAGTATATCAATATGGTACTCAAATTGATCATCGTCTCGAGACGATCAAATCAAGATATTTCGCGTCGAAAACGGAAGCCCGAGGTACGCGTACGATAGACTTTTATGTATGCTAAATAAAGAGATAAAAAAATACAATAAAATAAAAGTAATTATTTTTCACTATTACACAGGAATTTCCAGCCGTTATATATTTTCTTCCTTTCTAGCCACTTGGCTCCTCCTTAGCTCAACATTTGGCCATAAAATTAGTTGACACATGTCAAGTTTCTAAGAGCTCTTCTTGGTGATATAAACAACAACTTCCCCTCAACTTTTCTCTCAAGCTCTACCGCGAAGGCCCTTTTTCCTCTGCTCCGTTTTTTTTTCTCTTTCTCAGCCGAAGGAGTTGCTGTCTTTCCCCTTTCTCCTTTCACTTTCTGTTGAAAAACGTCTGATTTTACAACAGTTCCCTGCTGTTCTGGTTAGCATTTGTGGCTGCCAACTTCCAGCCAAGGAACTTTGCTTAGATTGGCTACAACCATTACAACAGGTAGCTGAAATTGTTGCAGTTTTCAGCAGCAAAAGATCTGTTTCAAAACCCCAACCGTAGCATGCAAAGACATCATTTGAAAATCAAATAAGGTACAATCCTAATCTATCTTGCTGCCATGCATGTATTCACACACCTTTTATTCCAAGTTCTCTATCATACTGGGCTCAATATACTTACGGTTATGATTCACCGATTTAGCAGGATTAGATCTTCCCTGTTATTAACTTCTTTTGTAAAGTTATATAAATATACGTAATATTATGGTATGCAGGAAACCATAATCAGTCAATTATAGTAATAACAGTGCATTATGTTATTGAAACCAAATTCCATTCTTATAATGAAATTGGATCAACAATGTGTTATATTGCTTAATAACTGGGATAAAGCAGTAGTGGAATTAATACTAAAAATTTCAAAACATAACTGTGTTTTATGCTCTGCTTAAAATAATAATAGAGTTTTATGAATTCTGGAAAAATAAATAAATAAAATTCAGACTGAAATATTATGTGTATTCTCTATGATGGAGAGTTTAAATGCAAAGTATTATCCTGTACGCTACAGAAAAAAAAAATCTCAAGTTAATCAGTAAGTTCTTATATACAATCACTATTGCTTACTGTAAAGAAAAAAAAACTCAGTCTGAGACATTTAATTTAAACATTGATTGTAAAGTGATTTTTGATTAAATCAAAAAAAAAATTTCAAACTCAAAACTTGAGTTATTATAATATATATGACTATGTATGTCAAATTTGATTTTCTCTGTATAATCAGAATCTGAAATATATATTAAAGATATTTATTAACATTTTTTTTATTCTGACGGCAAGATTTTAACTTCATATTATTATGCTTCTTTTACAATAAATTAATAAAACCACTCTCACGATTAAGTACTTAACTACGAGTTAGTATAAGGATACATATATGTAATGATTAGATTTCATTGAATTTTTCTATCAACAATTATGAAGACTTATTCATAGTGCTTATGGAATTGTCAAAAAGTTTATATTCTTTTTCTTCATTCCATGTACTACATTAGATACTCTACGACTTTTAAGTCTTTTGGGTAAAACTCATACAGACTCCAAAATATTATGATAGGGAATTCTTAATCAATGAATATATATATATATATATATAACTAGGGTTGAAGTCCCTAGAAAAGTCAACTACTTAACTAATTATGTATATAACCTCTAAATGAATGCTTTTCCCCAATCTATCATATCATTCAGCTCTGTCAACAGTATTTCAAAATCCCTTATCTTCGGGTACACCTAAGACTGGATGTATGTACATCATGAGAACCACGAAATACCAAACTAAAAATTTCCAACCGATAGATCCGGTAAACTTCAAGTAAATTTTTTTTTATAATACAGATCTGTAAAGATAACCACATCAAAGAAAGAGGAAGTAGAGAAATCAAGAAAGTAATAGTTAAACAATTATGATATTTTATCTTGCCGGTCATGGTGGACTTTACACCTGACTGTGCGAGGGTGCGGTGACCCTCACCTGGGCGGAGGAAAGGAAGCCCAGTTTGGGCAGCGACCGCCAAGTGCGCGGATCTAGGATCCCAGTCCCTTTTCGGTTTTACGCGAGCTCGCAGTGTTTTTACGCCTCGTTGGGATCCAGACTTTAGACCAGTTCCGCTGACCCTGTTTTAGGATGCCCAGGCGGGGGATCCTGGTTTTTCAGCTTTACGTACGAGCTCGGTTGCCCGTAGTAGTCGGGCTGTGTTTCTAGAGCGACTTTTCCTAGGGAGTCTCTCTCACCCGTCTCAGTGGCGTAGTTGGAGAATAGACCTATCCCTCTATTGGACCGCACTTCCAATTAGAGGGCGAGACGGAAGAGCCATTTGTAGGCTTCTTCACCGCTTGAGTTACTTCGCCAACAGACTGGCGATTCTATATCTAGATCATCCATATCTACATCTACAACATCTGGAGTTATATCTGAAACATTGAAGTTGAGAAATTGAGAAGTTAAGATCAAAAGACCGTTCTCTCTACCCAAGAATTTAAATAAATTAATAGATCTCTACAATCTCAACTTTTCCATTTTTTTTCACTAACCAACATGATCTCTAAGGAAAATAATATATGCATTCCCCCTCACACACTCATGATTACGCAACTGCTATCGAAATAAGGTTACATATGGGAAATGCCGGGTTCAGGGGAAAGTCATTAGAAATACATTACAAACATTTGAGATGCTTACCAGTAACCTGAAAAACCGTTTTCATTTGCAAGTAGAATTAAATCTTAATTTGAGTTGCTCTCGCCTTTCTGCTTGTTTCTTTTGTAAATAATAAATGCCGTTATTTTATATAAGTTTTTGGGAGGTACCAGCAACCGCTGACGCCTTTTCTTCCTATTGTGTGTGGCAGGCAAACAGCCTGCAGTTTAGTAGCCGCTCAGTATATACATGCTTCCAGGAGATATAGTGTACACCCGACGGTATGATTTACTTGGTCTTAGTTTTTGTTCAGATGATGATGTAAATGCTATCTCTTTTGTCACATTTTGGGATATTTGTTGTAACATGGAATATGTTTGTACATGTTGTAAATGGATATGAATATTAATGAAAAGAAATTTTGGTGATGTCTGTCTCTTTTACTTGTGGTCATGTGTTGAGAATGAATGTCATAGTCGCGAAAAAAATTTTTCCCTGTATTTTTACAACTTGTGCGATATAATTGTGAATGATATCTTGCGAATTGCGCGTAAACGGGTACCCGGATCCGGAGGGGTCAACAGTTTGGTATCAGAGCAGTGGTACCCCGATACGCACATTCGCGATATTACAATTCCGATCGCATTAAGATCTCGAATAGCGACAGTCTACCGACTTGTCGTGAGTTCGAGAAGGGAAATATGACATTCATATTCAATAACCACAGATGTCACCAATTTCATTAATTTTCATCTCATATCCCAAGAAGAGAAAAGCAATTATGATAAATATCTGTCTAGGGCATTTTTATGACTAATTATGGTTCTTATGCAGAGCCATGGCATCTCGACCAGGTCAGGATACTTCTGATCAGCTGGCACGCATACTGAGCGCACTTACTGATCTTCAGCAGCAGCAGGCTGCTATGAGAGGCCAGCAGGAGCAGATATTGGCCCAGCAGACCGAGATTGCTGACAGGCAGACGGACATAGAGATGAGATTTGAGGATCTGTCAGATTTCACGTACCATCCATCTCAGGATGGGATACGACAGGACCAGCACCAGTCCGTTGAGGTGGAGCAGCCTCATCCTGATGATCCACTAGAGGACATTCCAGAGCATGGAGCTGAGGAGGATGCAGACTTAGGCAGGGAGCAGGACCCTGTTGACTTTGCTGACGAGGATGCACACGAGTTTGCAGCCATTCACAGGCACCAGTCAGTCTTCACTTCCTATCAGCGGGCCAACATACCCTTGTTCGAGGGCACAGGTCCACCAGATGACGCTGAGCAGTGGCTGATGAGAGTAATGAAAGTGCTCAGGGCGATTAATGCGCCACGAAACACGTGGCTATCTTTCATAGAGTACTCACTGATAGACTTCGCCGAGCGATGGTGGATGGCAGTAGTATCCGAGTTAGGCCGAGAGCCTACTTGGAACGATTTTGTGACGAGGTTCAGAGCCCACTTCTTTTCTGCGAAGTGGAGGGAGTCCCAGCGCCGACTGTTTGCAGAGCTTCGTCAGGGGCAGATGACAGCCCGGGATTACTTTATCAGATACACAGAGCTGTCACGACACACACGAGCAGCTGGCGCATTTCCAGAGGAGAATCTGGAGAAGTTCATTGGCGGCATGCGAGAGGAGGTGCAGGAGAAGCTGGCTGGACTACACATCACTTCTATCTCCGAGGCTACCGATGCTGCGGAGAAGTTCGAGGACATCAGAGGGAGACATTACGGGAGCTCGTCTGGAGCACCGCCTAGACCGCGGCGATATTTTGGGCCGATACGTCGACCGTTTCAGCAGCAGAGGTCAGCCAGACGATTCCGACCTACAGGTTCGACATTCTCTGGCAGTGCTCGCTCTTCTCCATCGACTACTCTAGGAGGAGCACTTGCCGGACGAGGTACAGAGTCCGCTCGACCATCTGGGTCGCAGCGAGCAGATAGACCACCTGCAGGACCAGCTCGGAGCACGGACACAGCTACTCCCTCTACTCGACCAGTCCGGTGCTACCGATGTCACGAGTGGGGACATTACCGAGCACAGTGCCCACAGGCTTCTAGCGAGCCTCAGCCACAGCCTTCTCAGCCACAGCCTCAGACTCAGCGTTCAGGGAGTTTCCGTGGCAGGAACTCCAACTTCAGGCGACCGCAGCAGCAGAGACAGACGCAGAGTGTGGCAGGTTCTAGTGCTGCATCAGCCAGGCAGGGACAGTTACATGCCGTTACTGAGGAGCAGGCACGTTCAGCGGCTACTGTAGTGAAAGGTATGGTCTCAGTCTTGGGCCGACCTTTCCATGTTTTATTTGATTCCGGCGCGACACACTCTTTCCTTGCTTCGAGGTTGCTTGTTTCTTTAGATAGAGTTGCAGAGACGCTATCGTCTCCATATCACATCCGAGGGCCAGGTGGCCAGTTATTTGTCATATCTCTGATAGTCAGGCACTTGCCCGTACTGATTGGCGGTTACGAGATGATCGCAGACTGTCTACTCCTACAGCTAGATGAGTTCGACTTGATTTTAGGCATGGATTGGCTATCCACTCATCATGCACTTGTTGATTGCTTTAGGAAGACGGTTGTCTTCAGGATTCCAGATCTACCCGAGTTCACGTTTGAGGGTACTACACATGACTCCACCATGGAGTACATTTCAGTATTGCGAGCCCAGCGACTTGTTGATCAGGGTTGCGATTCATATCTTGCTTTTATTCGGGAGGTATCTGATCAGGAGCCGATGATACAGGACATCCGAGTAGTCTCAGAATACCCGGACGTATTTCCTGATGAGTTACCAGGGCTACCCCCTGAGAGGGAGATTGAGTTCGAGATCACATTGTTGCCAGATACGCAGCCGATCTCTATGGCACCATATCGTATGGCACCAGCCGAGTTGAGGGAGCTGAAGGTGCAGTTGCAGGAGTTGCTTGACATGGGATTCGTAAGGCCGAGCACGTCACCTTGGGGTGCTCCGGTTCTATTTGTCAAGAAGAAGGATGGATCCATGAGACTATGCATCGATTACCGGCAGCTGAACAAGAGAACGGTAAAGAACCGTTATCCCTTACCACGTATCGATGATTTGTTTGACCAGCTCCAGGGATCTTCGGTTTTCTCGAAGATCGATCTTCGCTCAGGCTACCATCAGCTGAGGATTCGCGAGTCGGATATTCCGAAGACAGCCTTCAGGACTCGCTATGGACACTACGAGTTTGTGGTGATGCCGTTTGGGCTCACCAATGCACCTGCGGCTTTCATGGATATGATGAACCGTATCTTCCGTCCATACTTGGACAGGTTTGTAGTGGTGTTCATCGATGATGTGCTCATCTATTCACGGAATGAAGAGGATCATGCTAATAATCTGCGGATCGTCTTAGACACATTACGAGAGCACAAGCTATATGCCAAGTTGAGCAAGTGTGAGTTCTGGTTATCCCAGGTCTCATTTCTCGGGCATATTATTTCTGGAGCAGGCATTGCGGTTGATCCCGCGAAGATAGATGCAGTTATGTCTTGGGAACAGCCCAAGACAGTCACTCAGATTCGGAGCTTCCTCGGATTAGCGGGCTATTACAGACGCTTTGTCAGCGGATTTTCACGCATCGTCCGTCCATTGACACGATTGACACAGAAGGGAGTTCCATTCATTTGGGACGATTCATGTGAGCAGGCCTTCTAGACACTGAAGGAGAGGTTGACCACATCGCCTATTCTTGCTCTTCCTTCAGGCACTCAGGACTATGCAGTCTACACAGATGCATCTGGAGAAGGTCTAGGAGCAGTGTTGATGCAGAGAGGACAGGTGATTGCTTACGCATCACGACAGTTGAGACCGCATGAGCGGAACTACCCCACACATGACTTGGAGTTGGCGGCAGTTGTCTTCGCCTTGAAGATCTGGCGTCACTACCTATATGGGGTGAATTTCGAGATTTTCACAGACCACAAGAGTCTGAAGTACATCTTTGATCAGAAGGAGCTGAACATGAGGCAGCGCAGATGGCTCGAGCTGTTGAAGGATTATGATTGCACGATCTCTTACCATCCCGGTAAGGGAAACGTGGTGGCTGATGCACTTAGCAGGAGAGCACATGCAGAGGGTACGGCGAACTGGCTATACACGTGGGATACACTTGCAGCTTTGAGTGATTGGCATCCTCAGGAGAGCGCATCCATTTCTACCGCCGTACCTCCACGATACAGCAGTCTTTGGGATCGTATTGTTGAGGGCCAGAAGACCGATCCTTGGATTCATGATAGATACATGCGCGCCATCAAGGACGAGTTTGACGACTTTGTTGTGATGGAGTCTATTTTATGGAAGGCAGGACGGGTCGTTGTACCCCATGACGAGCAGCTTCGCAGAGACATTTTGGACGAGGCACACAGTTCACGGTTATCTATCCATCCAGGCAGTACGAAGATGTACCGTGATCTGCGTCGACATTTCTGGTGGGATGGGATGAAGCGCGATGTGGCCCTACATGTTAGCAGATGCATGACCTGTCAGATGGTCAAGGCTGAGCACAGGAGACCGCCAGGATTACTGCAGTCTCTCCCTATTCCCGAGTGGAAATGGGAGAGCATTTCTATGGATTTTGTCACAGGATTGCCGAAGACGCCAGGTGGCCATGATTCCATATGGGTCGTTGTTGATAGGTTGACCAAGTCAGCCCATTTCATACCTGTCCACACGACTTATACTCCATCCAGATTAGCCAAGCTCTATGTGCAGAACATTATCAGGCTACATGGTATACCACGAGAGGTGGTGTCTGACAGAGATTCGAGATTTACATCTCACTATTGGCAGCAGTTCATGTCAGCACTACAGACAGAGCTGAAGATGAGTTCTGCTTATCATCCGCAGACAGATGGGCAGAGTGAGCGCACCATTCAGACGCTTGAGGATCTACTTCGCGCATGCACTTTGGAGTGGAAAGGGTCCTGGAAGGACCATTTGCCTTTGGTGGAATTCACGTACAACAACAGCTATCACTCCAGTATTGGCATGGCACCATTCGAGGCCCTATACGGGCGGAGATGCCTCACACCTCTTAGTTGGCATGAGGTAGGTGATCATGCTTTATATTCCGTGGATCTCTTGGAGGAGACTGCGAGAGCTGTTGATCTTGTGAGGCGGAGGCTTCTGACGGCACAAAGCCGCCAGAAGAGCTATGCGGATCGTCGGAGGAGAGACTTAGAGTTCCAGGTAACCTAATTATTTCTTCTTCATCTATGACATATATAAATATGTCCAAATTACTCTCATATTAATGACACTCCTATCGATTATAGGTTGGAGATTGGGTATTTTTACGAGTATCTCCCATGAAGGGAGTGCAGAGATTCGGTGTTCGTGGCAAGTTGGCGCCGCGATATGTTGGACCTTTTGAGATTCTGGCTAGAGTGGGGAAAGTGGCATACCGAGTAGCCCTTCCTCCACATCTTTCAGCTATTCATGATGTTTTCCACATATCCAATCTGAGGAAGTATGTCCACGACCCTCGGCACGTCATCAGTTCCGAGAATCTTGACGTAGAGCCAGATCTGACTTATGAGGAGAAGCCAGCCCAGATACTTGATCGTGCTGTGAAGAAGCTTCGCAGCAAAGAGATTTCATTGGTCAAAGTTTTGTGGCACCGACACGGCGTCAAGGAAGCGACATGGGAGACTGAAGCCGACATGCGGGCACGATACCCGCAGCTATTTTGATGTAACCGTCAAAACAAGCTTTTGTAATTAGACACATTATAAATATATGGCTTGTTTTCCCTTTGAGGTTTTTATGGGTTCAAAATCCTTTGAGGTTTTTATTGACATATGAAATTCAAACAAGTCACCTAATAGCCTTAACTCGAGTCTCGAGGACGAGACTCCCTTTGAGGTTTTTATAATTGTAGCATCCGGTTTCCAATCAAACCCGAAGTCGTCCGATTTTGGGTCTAATGAACCCAAAAACGTTATCGGTCAATACTAAACAACCTAAAACGATCAATTAGTAGTGAATCAAAAGTCGTTCGAACGAAATCGACAAAAAATCGGTCCCTTCGTAATGCGCGCCGTGAAAAGCCGCGACGCAAATTCGGAAACCGCGAAGCGAACCGAGATCGTCATTAGATCCGATTCGACGACACAAGACCAACGGAATCGACCGTTCGTCAATCAGACGTCGTCTGATATTTTTTTTTATCGTAAAATTTAACCTTAAACAAAAGCTATCCGAAATTTCGGGTATTCAAAACTCGACCGAAAGTATATCAATATGGTACTCAAATTGATCATCGTCCCGAGACGATCAAATCAAGATATTTCGCGTCGAAAACGGAAGCCCGAGGTACGCGTACGATAGACTTTTATGTATGCTAAATAAAGAGATAAAAAAATACAATAAAATAAAAGTAATTATTTTTCACTATTACACAGGAATTTCCAGCCGTTATATATTTTCTTCCTTTCTAGCCACTTGGCTCCTCCTTAGCTCAACATTTGGCCATAAAATTAGTTGACACATGTCAAGTTTCTAAGAGCTCTTCTTGGTGATATAAACAACAACTTCCCCTCAACTTTTCTCTCAAGCTCTACCGCGAAGGCCCTTTTTCCTCTGCTCCGTTTTTTTTTCCCTCTTTCTCAGCCGAAGGAGTTGCTGTCTTTCCCCTTTCTCCTTTCACTTTCTGTTGAAAAACGTCTGATTTTACAACAGTTCCCTGCTGTTCTGGTTAGCATTTGTGGCTGCCAACTTCCAGCCAAGGAACTTTGCTTAGATTGGCTACAACCATTACAACAGGTAGCTGAAATTGTTGCAGTTTTCAGCAGCAAAAGATCTGTTTCAAAACCCCAACCGTAGCATGCAAAAGACATCATTTGAAAATCAAATAAGGTACAATCCTAATCTATCTTGCTGCCATGCATGTATTCACACACCTTTTATTCCAAGTTCTCTATCATACTGGGCTCAATATACTTACGGTTATGATTCACCGATTTAGCAGGATTAGATCTTCCCTGTTATTAACTTCTTTGTAAAGTTATATAAATATACGTAATATTATGGTATGCAGGAAACCATAATCAGTCAATTATAGTAATAACAGTGCATTATGTTATTGAAACCAAATTCCATTCTTATAATGAAATTGGATCAACAATGTGTTATATTGCTTAATAACTGGGATAAAGCAGTAGTGGAATTAATACTAAAAATTTCAAAACATAACTGTGTTTTATGCTCTGCTTAAAATAATAATAGAGTTTTATGAATTCTGGAAAAATAAATAAATAAAATTCAGACTGAAATATTATGTGTATTCTCCTATGATGGAGAGTTTAAATGCAAAGTATTATCCTGTACGCTACAGAAAAAAAAATCTCAAGTTAATCAGTAAGTTCTTATATACAATCACTATTGCTTACTGTAAAGAAAAAAAAAAACTCAGTCTGAGACATTTAATTTAAACATTGATTGTAAAGTGATTTTGATTAAATCAAAAAAAAAATTTCAAACTCAAAACTTGAGTTATTATAATATATATATGACTATGTATGTCAAATTTGATTTTCTCTGTATAATCAGAATCTGAAATATATATTAAAGATATTTATTAACATTTTTTTTATTCTGACGGCAAGATTTTAACTTCATATTATTATGCTTCTTTTACAATAAATTAATAAAACCACTCTCACGATTAAGTACTTAACTACGAGTTAGTATAAGGATACATATATGTAATGATTAGATTTCATTGAATTTTTCTATCAACAATTATGAAGACTTATTCATAGTGCTTATGGAATTGTCAAAAAGTTTATATTCTTTTTCTTCATTCCATGTACTACATTAGATACTCTACGACTTTTAAGTCTTTTGGGTAAAACTCATACAGACTCCAAAATATTATGATAGGGAATTCTTAATCAATGAATATATATATATAACTAGGGTTGAAGTCCCTAGAAAAGTCAACTGCTTAACTAATTATGTATATAACCTCTAAATGAATGCTTTTCCCCAATCTATCATATCATTCAGCTCTGTCAACAGTATTTCAAAATCCCTTATCTTCGGGTACACCTAAGACTGGATGTATGTACATCATGAGAACCACGAAATACCAAACTAAAAATTTCCAACCGATAGATCCGGTAAACTTCAAGTAAATTTTTTTTTATAATACAGATCTGTAAAGATAACCACATCAAAAGAAAGAGGAAGTAGAGAAATCAAGAAAGTAATAGTTAAACAATTATGATATTTTATCTTGCCGATCATGGTGGACTTTACACCTGACTGTGCGAGGGTGCGGTGACCCTCACCTGGGCGGAGGAAAGGAAGCCCAGTTTGGGCAGCGGCCGCCAAGTGCGCGGATCTAGGATCCCAGTCCCTTTTCGGTTTTACGCAAGCTCGCAGTGTTTTTACGCCTCGTTGGGATCCAGACTTTAGACCAGTTCCGCTGACCCTGTTTTAGGATGCCCAGGCAGGGGATCCTGGTTTTTCAGCTTTACGTACGAGCTCGGTTGCCCGTACTAGTCGGGCTGTGTTTCTAGAGCGACTTTTCCTAGGGAGTCTCTCTCACCCGTCTCAGTGGCGTAGTTGGAGAATAGACCTATCCCTCTATTGGACCGCACTTCCAATTAGAGGGCGAGACGGAAGAGCCATTTGTAGGCTTCTTCACCGCTTGAGTTACTTCGCCAACAGACTGGCGATTCTATATCTAGATCATCCATATCTACATCTACAACATCTGAGAAATTGAGAAGTTAAGATCAAAAGACCGTTCTCTCTACCCAAGAATTTAAATAAATTAATAGATCTCTACAATCTCAACTTTTCCATTTTTTTTCACTAACCAACATGATCTCTAAGGAAAATAATATATGCATTCCCCCTCACACACTCATGATTACGCAACTGCTATCGAAATAAGGTTACATATGGGAAATGCCGGGTTCAGGGAAAGTCATTAGAAATACATTACAAACATTTGAGATGCTTACCAGTAACCTGAAAAACCGTTTTCATTTGCAAGTAGAATTAAATCTTAATTTGAGTTGCTCTCGCCTTTCTGCTTGTTTCTTTTGTAAATAATAAAATGCCGTTATTTTATATAAGTTTTTGAGAGGTACCAGCAACCGCTGACGCCTTTTCTTCCTATTGTGTGTGGCAGGCAAACAGCCTGCAGTTTAGTAGCCGCTCAGTATATACATGCTTCCAGGAGATATAGTGTACACCGACGGTATGATTTACTTGGTCTTAGTTTTTGTTCAGATGATGATGTAAATGCTATCTCTTTTGTCACATTTTGGGATATTTGTTGTAACATGGAATATGTTTGTACATGTTGTAAATGGATATGAATATTAATGAAAAGAAATTTTGGTGATGTCTGTCTCTTTTACTTGTGGTCATGTGTTGAGAATGAATGTCATAGTCGCGAAAAAAATTTTTCCCTGTATTTTTACAACTTGTGCGATATAATTGTGAATGATATCTTGCGAATTGCGCGTAAACGGGTACCGGATCCGGAGGGGTCAACAATACCTCATATATATATATGGGTAAAATGGGGCTGCCCCCAGGGGGTAGCTAACTTAGCTACCTCCGCCCCATTTTCTCCATATTTTTAATTTTTTTTTTGAAAATTTCTTCCATGAATATTCATCACTATATCCCTATATTGTGTCATTAAAATTCGTGTGAAACAGAGACTCCTACGGCCCCATCCAGACAGTCATTTTTTTAACGGTAACAGGATTTTTTAAAATCGACCCAGTTTGGATGGAGGTCGTAGGAGTCTCTGTTTCGCATGAAATTTGAATGACATAATATAGGGATTTAATAATGAATTTACACGGTTTTAGATTTCAAAAAAAATAAAAAAATTTTATGAAAAAAGGGTGGGGGGAGCTAAGTTAGCTCCCCCTAGGGGGCATACACATTTTACCCTATATATATATATATATAGAGGAAAATGGGGCTGCCCCTAGGGGGAGCTAACTTAGCTCCCCCCGCCCCCATTTTTCTTCAAATTTTTTTATTTTTTTGAAAATTTTTTCCGTGAATATTCATCACTATATCCCTATATTATGTCATAAAAATTTCGTGAGAAACAGAGACTCCTACGGCCTCCATCCAGACAGTCATTTTTTTAACGGTAACATGATTTTTTAAATCGACCCCGTTTGGATGGAGGTCGTACGAGTCTCTGTTTCGCATGAAATTTGAATGACATAATATATGGATTTAATAATGAATTTACACGGTTTTAGATTTCAAATAAAATAAAAAAATTTTGTGAAAAAAGGGTGGGGGGAGCTAAGTTAGCTCCCCCTAGGGGGCATACACATTTTACCCATATATATATATATATATATATATATATGAGTGATCCTATGAGAGCAAAAAAATGTGAGAGCATGCATTCTGGACCACATCATTCTCTTTTCTCTCCTGGCTGGATCATGTGGTCCAGAATGCATGCTCTCATGCTCTCACAGGTTTTGGCTCTCATAGGATCACTCCTATATATATATATATATATATATATATATATGGGTAAAATGGGGCTGCCCCCAGGGAGTAGCCAACTTGGCTACTCCCACCCCTATTTTTCCCTCATTTTTTTATTTTTTTGGAAAATAAAAATTTGTATATTCATCATTATATCTCTCCCACATTCTATTAAAATTTCGTCAGAAACAGATACTCCTAAGCACTCCATCCAGACGTCATTTTTTTAACGGTCGCAGGATTTTTTAAATCGACCATGTTTGGATGGAGGCCGTAGGAGTCTCTGTTTCTGACGAAATTTTAATAGAATGTGAGAGGGATATAATTATAAATATACAAATTTTTATTTTCCAAAAAAATAAAAAAAGGAGAGAAAAAAGGGGTGGGAGTAGCCAAGTTGGCTACTCCCTGGGGGCAGCCCATTTACCTCTATATATATATGGGTTTGATGGGGTCCCTCCGCTTTTTCTGCAATTTTTTTTATTTTTTTGAAAAATTTCACCATGTGTATTCATCTATATATCCCTCTTATATGTTATTCAAATTTCATCAGAAACAGGGACTCGTACGGCCTCCATCCAAATAGGCTCGATTTACAAAATCATGCGACCGTTAAAAAATGACTGTCTGGATGGAGGTCGTACAAGTCTCTGTTTCCGACGAAATTCGAATGGCATATAGGAGAGATATATAGATGAATATACATGGTGAAATTTTTCAAAAAAATAAAACAATTTGTGGAAAAAATGGGGCGGGCAGCCATGTTGGCTGCCCGCAAGGAGCAGCCTCATTTTTTCCTATATATATGTGTGTGTGTAATCTCTTTCTCTCTCAAACATTATCTCTCTCTCCAACGTGTATAGTTTATTTCTTTCTTAGAATTGAATATTACGTTTTTATATTCTCATTGAATGTCTTTTATGTATTTCACGGTAATTTTTATATTCTATGCTTTATTATTCTATTATCTTCTTATTTTAAACTATTATAACATGATTACTTTTTCATTGGTAAAAGTATACATTTTGAATAAATAATACTGGTATGTAAATTTTGATTTCGTAATTTCTAATCAATTTAAAACTTTATTTATGGCAATACATAATTTGAATTTTCATTGTCACATTATTAGTTATAATTTAAAACCAACGAATATTATTCGTTGAGATTGTGTTATATTATTGTAATTCACAACAAATGTCATGATTATTGCTAAAGGATTTTATAATTACAATAATATGTTGGCTTTTTCGTTAAACGTTATAGTAATCACTTCCAAATTATTGGAATAGAAGAAGGAGTAACCATTATATGATTCATTGATAGCAAAATAGCAATGAATACGTTATCTATTGTGAATTTCAAAATCATAAATAATTTTGCAATGAGTATACATATTCATATTTATAAATGTAGCAACTGAAGGATATGGAAATATGGAAATGAATTTTATATTATATGATTTTTGGAAGTGTGTCCTTTTGACAATTTCCAATAATATTTATGCTCATAACTTTTTTGCAGTTACATTTGTTCTCATATATTCTTACAAATTAAAATTTCAATAATTTGTTCTCATATATTCTTACAAATTCAAATTTCAATAATGTAATTTGTCATTACACTTATGCCACTATATTGCACTAATGAAATGGAAACATTTGCGAACTTTTTTAAAATATTGAAATATAAACGTAATGGTAAAAAAGCTAGGGATATTAAGCATAACATAAAAAATCGTAAATGTGTAAATGCACGTGTAAAAATTCTCGGTTTATTCATTGCATTGGTCATTTTTGTTATAGTATTTTCATATTCAAGTAGTTTTGTTGGTATTTTTATAACTAACATGCATGAATTTAGTATCTATTTATATAACATAAGAGTGTACTTTTCCTAATCCATTGGCTTCCCGAGAGTAAAAATCTTAGCTTCGTCCACGATGGTTGGAAGCACTAATGGTTAGATTGCGAACAACAAGGAGTTTGTTAGAAGAAGCTTTTTTATATAAAAAAAGAAAAATAGTTAGTATTTGTCGGTAGTTTGTCGATGGTCCTCTGCCTTCATCAATGGTTTCATAATCGTCGACAACATTGTTGATGATTCCTTAAAAAAGCCATCGACAAGTATAGTATTTTAACAATGTATATTAAGAACCACCCTATGGAATAAGGGTCAGCAAAAGTTCACTCTTTAGTTGTGAATATTCATAGCTTTCTACATAGACATTACTTTATATATTCAAAACAACAAGCACTCACCTCTGAGTGAAATCTTCTCCTTGATGATTTTGTAATTTTTTTTGAAAGGTAAATAAGTATATTGATTTAGAAACAAAGTACAGAGAAAGTGAAGTATTTCCCCCACACAAAATCCCAACAGATGGGAGTGGGAGGTGTTTAGATGATTAATAGTCTAGACAGTAGATACAAGTCACCCCGAACATGCATTCGTGGTGGTCATCAGATGCCAATAATGTTGAGGTCATTCAGAATTTGAGTGGCCGTTGTCGCAGCTGAAGATGTAGATCCCTCCGCCCAACGGCGGTTTCGTTCCCGCCAGATCCACCAAACAGAAGTCGCGATAGCAGTCAAGATCCCTTAAGGCCAGCACCTTGTCACGGATTTTTATAGTCTTCACCCAGTCGAGGATCATAGAAATATTAGACCCATCCGCAAAAGATGGCAGCCGCAGTTCAGACGCAACAGTAGACCAAGTATCCTTCGAGTAGGGACATCCCCAAAACAAGTGTTCACAAGACTCACTAGGATGGTTGCACAGTAAGCAAACGCTAACGGCGCACAGCCCCATCCTATTAAGCCTATCACGAGTGGGTAACTTGTTGCAAGCCACCCTGAACAAGCAACATCTGTGTTTGGGGGCAGCCTTAGAGCCCCAAACTTCATTGCAATAGATAAAGATGGGCCCTCTGGAACGGACGTGGTCGAAGCAAGATCTGAAGGAAAATCCGACCGGAGAAAGTGCCCACTTGTAGGGGGGTAAGGGTGTACAAGAGCCGTGGAGATGGTGTCTCTACATCTCAAGAGAGTTTCCAAAGAAGAGAGGCGCTTGGCGAGATAGGGACATCCCAAAAAGACTCCCCCCGAAGATATTTTGAGCGGAGTTAATCAGCCCAAATAGAATTGTCAGCGGTGAGGAACCTCCACACCCACGCAATCTTGGAGGCAAGTTGAAGATCCCCAAGAGATCTGATTCCAAGTCCCCCTTCCGATTTAGGACGACAAATATTTTTCCAAGATAGGTCATGCCTTTGTGTCCACAGGAAGTCGGCCACATAAAGAGGAGACCTTAGCAATGGTCGTAGAGGAGAGCATAGAGCAGTCAGTCCAGTAAATTAGAATCCCTGCAATGACAGAATTAATAAGCTCTATTCTGCCCGCCATAGAGAGCACACGAGCCTTCCAACCACAGAGAAGAGAGCGGACTTTATCCACAAGCACCCTACCCGCAGTAGAGCAACCAAATTTTTGAGAGAGGGGGATTCCAAGGTATGTAGTGGGTAAAGGCTTCTCCCAGCAGGCCCAAAGTAAGATTCCAAGCGAATTGGCTGCCAGAGTTATTAGAACAGAACAAACGACTTTTAGCCCCATTCATCCAAAGGCCGGACAATGCTCCAAAAGTATTCATGGTAGAGCTGATTGCATTCAGGGTCCTTGTGTTGCTCTTTGTAAAGAATAGAAGATCATCAGCATATATCAAGTGCGTAGGGCCCTACTCCACCCTCTACCCATGGGGGAAATAGAACCATCTGCAACTCCCAGATCCACTAAGCAGGTCAGAGATTCCATGACCACCGTGAAGAGCAGAGGGCTGAGGGGGTCACCCTGCCGGAGCCCCGTAGATCCTTGAAGAGGCCATGTGGAATGCCATTGACCAAGACAGAATAAGAAACAGTACAAATGCAGTTTTGTATCCAGGACACCCAACGCATCACCGAATCCCATAGCCGCCAATCGGTCCAGCAGAAAAAGATGATTAACTGAATCAAAGTCCTTAGCAAGGTCCACCTTAATGCAAGCACGGGGCTGCCCTCTGCGCCGCTGAAATCCCAACACAAGCTCTTGCGCAAGGCGAACGCTATCCCCAATACGCCTCCCTTTAATAAAGGCTAATTGATTGGGGGAGATAAGATGGGGGAGGACCGCCGAGAGCCTCGCTGAGAGGATTTTCGCAAAAATCTTGTAGATAACGTTACAGCACGAGATGGGTCTGAAGTCCCCCAACGAAGAAGGGGAGGAAACCTTAGGGACCAATGTCAGGAAGGTATGATTGATCTGCCTCAGCATAGCTCCGCCTGAGTGTAGAAAGGACATGGATCCAAGGACCTCCTTTTTTACAAGCACCCAATGCACTTTGAAGAACTTAGCATTGAACCCATCCGGCCCTGGCGACTTAGAGGAGTTAATAGATCGAAGCGCGGCCAGCACCTCATCCTCATGGAACGGCCTTTCAAGCCACTCTCTAGCATCTGAGGAAAGGACACGTTTAGGAGGTGGGGCTTGCACCTCGGGAGAGGCAGCGGAAGAACAGCCGGAGAGAAGGGCTTCAAAGTGGGCGAGTGCCTGGGAAGCAATCAACGCGGGATTGTCAACGGAATTACCATCATTGTCGATAAGACAAGGGATACGGTTCCTGGCCTCTCTAATATTGGCGGAGAGGTGGAAGAATTTTGTGGATCGGTCCCCTAGTTTTTAACCAAGAGATGCGACTTCTTTGTTTCCAAAATGATTCATAGTTGGCCTCCAGGTCACCAAGGTAGAGCTTGAGGTCCTGCTCGAGTTGACAAAGAGTTTGGTCTCCAGGGGAGAGGCCAAGGGCCTCATTAACACTTTCCAGGGCCACCTGACTCAACCTAAGGTCCTCCTCAACCTTCCCATGCGATGCAGCCCATGCCTTAAGAGCCCCGTTAAAAGCGTAAAGTTTCTTAGCAAGGACAAATAATGGATTTCCTCTGACCGAGTATGCCAAGCCTCCTCCACCAACCGAAGATACCCCTCCCTAGAGATCCAAAAGTCCAGGAATCTGAAGGGCCCTGGAACGATGAGTCCTTTTAACAAGCTCGACAGAGAGAAGAGAGTGGTCACTGGAGTGTAAAGGTGAATACCGGACTTTAGATAGGGGGAAGACATCCATCCATCTGTTATTGCAGAGAGCTCTATCAAGCCTCGTCGCGATCCTTCTAGGGCCCATAGAGGAGTTGTTCCACGAAAGGGAATTTCCCCACGGTTCTAGCTCAATGAGGCCATTATCATCGATGCAGCGGTTGAAATCATACATTGATGTGTGAGGAGGCGCTCTGCCACCATATTTCTCAGAAGTGAATCTAACGATATTGAAATCCCCAATAATCAGCCATGGGGAATCAGTAGAGGAGCCTAGAAGGCTAAGTTCATTCCACAGACTCCTCCTCTCTGAAGGGAAGTTGGACCCATAGACGATAGAGAGGCAGAATTGGAAACCTCCAGCATTCATGCAATTTGTTGTGATGGATTGTGGAGTAACGGAAACGGGAGAGCAGGTCCACGCGTCCTCCTTCCATAGGAACCAGATTCTTCCCATGTTTGTGTTGTTGTGCATAGAGCCCCACCCAAAGGGGATAGCCGCGTGGAATCTAGAGACATTGTCAGGTCTTATTTTATTGAGAGCAGTTGAATTGAGGTGGTACTTTTCCTTGATTGTGGGAGGCGTCATCTTAGATCGTTGGATGACGAGTGTACGGGTGAGATTGAAACCACTAGGTGGTTTTCGTGCCAACTAACAATCCTAAAATGACAAATAGATTAAATTAATGCTTAATTAATATAATCCACGTTATTGAACGTTCTATATTTAGAAAAATCCGAGGAGTACGCGTTTTATTTTCCAGAAATATATGATAGAATAAATGCTAGCCATTTTAAATAATTGTTATCAATATACAAAAGATTGAAATGTTCTACAATCATGTGCTGTAAATTACAAAAAATTATAATCACTGACGTACGGAAAAAAGCCCAAACTCGACCAAAATTGGTGTGTTTTTTGTAGCTGTGTTTCCTAAAATATAAGGTGCTTTTAATGGTATAACTAATTGATATACATCTGGAAAACATTCCTACAATGATGGGATTTTTGCTGCAACTATATTTCCTAATATATCATGTGGGAAAATTGCGAACACATTAGATATTCTACACGTCATATGCATATTATTTTAGGGGGTTTGAATATGGGGGTGTATTTTTTTAATTCTCAAATTATTAAAATACACATCATAGTACATGCTAAATCTTGTTTTCAAGCAATGTTTGTAAACTACAACATTTTTTGTAAATTTCGTAGTCGCTTTTGTAAATTGTATTTGAATTATTATGAAAAATTCTGCAGTCTCTTTTGAGAATATTCTATGGGAGCAAAATTTGTAAACTGTGATATTGGTTTGTAAATTTGTGGTCTCTTTTGTAAAATGATTGCGATTTTTATATAATAGATTCTTATTATTAATATATAATTTTTTTATTGTTAATCCATTCCAATATCGTGGGTCTATCGAAATTCATCATCCATTGCAAAGTATGTGTAGCTTTTGTAAAATCCATGCTCTCGTTGTATCATATTATTTGTTGATATACAAAATAAAAATCGATCAGTAATTTGTCATTTATTCTTCAAAAAGGATAACATGAACAATATGAAATGTAAAATAAATGTAGATAATGTAAAAATACATAATGCATTCTTTGAACTGGTAGTGTAGAAGTCATCTAAATGTAAAATATTCCATGACATTGCAAAATGAGATGGGAAAATGTAAAATGATCCTATGTATTATAATTATGTATATCATAATGTTAAAATAGTGTAATCAAAATCACAGAACGTAAAAATTTCATGCGTATATGTCATTAATGCAACTAAAAAGAAATTAACTTAAAATTGGATGCGTATGTACATGTTGTTTAATCTATACATAGGAGAAACAAGATCTCTAATCGAGGATGATCGAATATTCAATCGAAATTGATTAAAAATGAAAAGCGAAACAAAAATAAAAATAGAAACAGTGTAAAATAACCTGGAACTCGATCAATGGTAAAAAATTACTAAGGATACAAATAAATTACTAAGAACAGTAACCACCTCTTACCACTAAATGCACCACTGTCGTCATGCATCCCCTTCGTCTTTGCATACACCATCGTCTCCAAATGCAACCACGACCTGTACATCGAGGGTTGATGAAGAAGAGTGATGAGGAGAGGACATCAAGTTTTTATTTTGCAAATTCGAATAATTGAGACCCAAAATCGTGATAGATGCTATATTTGGAAAATTAAATTCGTGTAATTTAAGCAATGAGATAATGACACAACCAAATGGAATATTCAAAAAAAATTTCTAAAAATGATGATTTGAAGGTTGTTTCGATGGTGATTTTGGGTTTAATTTAGTGGTTTTGTTAACCACCGTTGCTCCAAATCGGAGGACTCCTAAGAGATGTCGCACCATACTCATGGTAAGGTAACACCTTAATTCAAATTTCCATCTATATATGTATGTATGTGTATTTTAAGTGATAGTTTGACATCTATATCCCTCCTTAATGTTTTTACACACATGCACGATCTAAACAAACTAAATATTCCTTGCATAGATGTATATTATTTGATATGAAATTGAATAGTTGATATATTTGTCCTTACCAAAGATATTTGTTTCAGAAATGATAAATCTACTGCATATAACAATATGTGATCTCATGAACTCTGTGTAATCAATCATATTTACGAGACATGCATATATGTCAACTAAAATGTGTTGTATCTCACACACACAGAGAGAGAAAAGGGAACCTACATCATGATGTAGGTAACTTAACTACACCTACCTTTTTTCCCTCTACTTATTTTTTTTTGAAATGTATATGTGTATATGTGTGTACACACATATACATATATACATATAGATACATATATGTTTAAATGGGGCTACCTACAAGGGCGAGCGAACTTGACTACCCACCCTTATTTTTCATTTCTTAAGATATTTTCTGAAAATACATGGGAGGTCTTAGATCATTATATAACACCATGGTATCATTCAAATTTCGTGTAAAACATACGTTCCTAATCTGGCCATCTAAAAGTGGTCAATTTTAACAATTATGAGAAGGCTTATGATTCTGTCCAACGAGAGATACTGTGGAGAGTTTTGGAGAAGAGACAAGTGCTTGTCCTATACATTAACCTTATAAAGGACATGTATGATAGGGCTTTATCTTATGTAAGGACCCCGTCTGGGAAGACTGAATATTTTGATATCAGCATTGGTTTACATCAAGATTCTGCTTTGAGTCCATTTCTTTTACTTTGATTATGGACGAGTTGACAAGTCACATTTATATCATTTGCTTATGATATTGTGTTAATTGACGAGACTAGAGATGGGGTAAATGAGAAGCTTGAGGTCTGGAGACATGAGTTGGAGACTAAAGGATTTCGTATAAGTAGGGCTAAGACAAAATATATGGAGTGCATCTTTGATGGAAGCAATGGTGAAGGAATTGAAGTGAATATTGGTGACGATAACATTCAGAAGAGAGATTCCTTTAGATATCTGGGATCTTTTTGCAACATGATGAGGAAATTGATGGAGATGTTACTAATAGAATAAATGCAGGCTGGCTAAAGTGGAGAGGAGCCTATGCTGTTCTCTATGATAAGAAAATTCCTTTAAAAAATACAGGAAAGTTTTACAAAGCAGCCGTGAGACCTGTTATGCTTTATGGACCTGAATGTTGGCCCATGAACCATAGATATGTGCAGAGAATGAATGTAGCAGAAATGAAAATGCTAAGGTGGATGTGTGGACACACACGCGTACACACACACACGTGTAAAGATCGGGTTCGGAATGATGCAATCAGAAAGAAAGTTGGTGTAGCTCCGATCGAGGATAAGATGCGAGAAAACCGCTTAAGATGGTTTAGATATTTGCAAAGAAGATCATCTGATGCACCAGTTAGGAGATGCGAGTGTTGGGTTGGGGGTGTTGAGCCGGACTAAAAGAGGGCGAGGACAACCTAAGAAGTGTTGGAAAGAGACCAAAGGAAGGGATCTTAATTTTGTGGATATAAGCTCGAGATTGACCCAAGGTAGATCTGAATGGAGGCGAAGATTTCATGTAGCCGACCCTACTTAATTGTGGGAAAAGGTTTCGTTGTTGTTGTTGTTGTATGAGAATGTTAAAATTTGACAGTGTTGATAGACATGTTAGGAATGTATGTTTTACATGAAATTAGAATGACAACATGGTGTCGGGTAGTGATCTAAATCACTCCTAATGTTTTTCATAAAATGTCTTAAGAACTAGAAAAAATAAGGGTGGGGGTAGACAAGTTGGCTCCCTCTAGGTAGCTCCCATTAAACCATATATACATATAATCATAAATGACTACGTTGCGAAAACTTCCGGATAGGTATCCTACATATGAAACTTTATTCTTTCTAATTAAAGAATCTATTTCTAATTGATGTGGAAGAATTATGAGATTCTCTGGAAGAAATATGTGGTTCTGCTTCTGGCAACAACATGCTATTGGGAGGTGGTTCCTCTTATGGGTTCAATTAGTTACATGTTAATTATTTTCATTAAGTGTCGAAAAATCTATTTTGATTATTTTATCACATTCTATTGCGACAACCCAATAAATCAATTGATCTATCCCCCTCTCTCTCTCTCATTCCGACGACAACTTTGTAAAAGAAGGCGTCAGACAGCTCTGGATCCACGTGGAAGTGATAGTAGTGCACTCGGATTGAATATCATATTCTTGATCTTCATTTTTCTCTTCAAAATCTCCATTTGAGCCCATATCACTAAAATTCAGATCGTAGATCTAATCAAATTTGTTTTTTTGGAGATTTGGGGGATGTTGAGTTGTGATTCTCGCACGCGGATTTGAGGTTTATCTTAGATTTCTTAATGGCAGCATGCAACGAGAGGAGCATGGCTCCCTCCCTCTCCCTTTCTCTCCTGGAATAGACACACGATGAGGAGGAGTCCTTGAACGAGGGTGAAGGAGGGACATGTGGTAGAGGTGGGGTGCAAAGGGGAGATCGAGGTGATGCTTGTTGAAGACGAAACGTGTTGTGGTGGCACTTGATAGAGCCAGAGAAGGGGCATGGTTATTTTATTAATCTCATATTCATTTTTTTTACAAATTTTAGATCATTTTTACAAATCTCAATCACTATTTACATTCTCAGAACTTTTTTGTATTTTATCATTTTCTAACAGTTTACTTTTTGATGCAGATCTCCACTCAAATGTTACAAAACAACCACGTAGTTTTAGAAAGGAACGTGGAAAAATTACAAAGGAGCTCAATACAATTTACGAAGATCCATACAATACTACACACTCAAAAGAAACTACAAAAATACTTATGACATATTACAAAGGACAATACAAATTTTACAAATAAAAATAATAATTTCCAAAAAAATAATGAATTGGAATGTAGAAAAACATATGGTTTGAACTTTACTAAATGGTATATAAATTCTATACAAAATGTATGATTTTAAATTGCATATATATATATATATAGAGAGAGAGAGAGAGTAAGGGTTGCTACTTGAGGGCAGCCAATGGGCTGCTCTCGCCCTATTATTTTAAATATTTTTTTTAATTTTTTAAAAATATCATCATGTATTTTCATCGCTATATTCTTATGTTATGTCATTCCAATTTCATCCAAAACAAAGATTCATATTCCCCCCATCCAGACTATCAAATATAACGATCTCAGAATTGTCGCAATTGATATGTTCTAGATGGAGGGCATATAATTGTTTGTTTTTAATGAAATTGGAATGGCATAATATGGAGATGTAGTGATGAAAATAAGTGGTAATATTTTCCAAAAAAACAAAAAATTGTCGAAAATGGGGGTAGGAGTAGTACATTGGCTGCCCTGGTAGCATCCCAATTTTTTTTCATATTTATAGAGGAAAATGAGTATGTTCAATGAGAGCATGTAACTTACATGCTCCCACCCTTTTTTTTCTCAATAGTTTTTATTTTTTTTGAAAATGATACATAAGGGGATTTAGATCATAACATAGTACCATAATCTCATTCAAATTCAACTTAATTCGAGACCTCTATCCTCTCTATCAAGACTGCTAAGTTTTAACAATCTCAGAATGGTTGAAAATGCTCTCCTCTAGATGGAGATGCTAGGAGTATCCTGTTCTACATGAAATTAAAATATATATTCCACTTATTATTCTAAGTAAATATGTTCAGGGTTTCACTTCAAAAAAATGGAAAAAGGTGGGATCATGTTCTTAAATGCTCTTAGGGAGCATGCTCACTTAAGACACACACACAAGGTAAAATGCATATGTTACCTTGGAGTAGCTAACTTGTCTACTCCCAGCTTTTTATGTTATTTTTTCATGATACTTTTTCAAAACTCCTGGGGATTAAAATGCATATTATTATGATTTTTTCATTCAAGTTTCGACTCAATTAAAGGTTTCTATCCTACCCATCAAGCCTGTCAAAATTTGGTGGTCTAAAAAATGGCTAAAACTAACCTCTACCCAGATGGACGTGTTAAGAGTGCATGTTTTTACGATATTTGAATGACAACATCGTGACAATGTGTGATTTCAATCCTCCAGTGGTCTAAAAAATGGCTAAAACTAACCTCTACCAGATGGACGTGTTAAGAGTGCATGTTTTTACGATATTTGAATGACAACATCGTGACAATGTGTGATTTCAATCCTCCAGGAATTTCTAAGAAAATATCACAAAAAATAAGAAAAATGGGTGGGAGTAGCCAATTTCGCCACTCCATGGTAGCATCTACATTTTACCCATGTATATGGGTGGGGGAGCTTGCACCAAGGTGTGTAATCTACATGCACCAATGCCACCAACGTCTATTTTTCAGTTTTTTAAAATAGGGATATTTACACCCATAACCCTGAGTAATCCGTAATTACCCCGAAAACCCTCTATAACAACGAATTACATTCATGGCCCTAAATAACAACTCCGTTTTACACTCATACCCTTCCGTTACTTTAGTTCACTAACTCAACCAAATGTCTAGGTTAATCTAACTCAATAAGTGATCTAACGGCTGAGATTAAAAAAATAGGAAAGAAGAGGGAGTCGCTGGAGAGCTTGGCCTGGAGCTTGAGGTTTGGCCAGGAATGGAGGACAGTGGGCGCAGGGGGTCCAAGAACTTGAGCTTGATCCCGCTACCACGCAAATTCTCCCAAGCACAGAATAGGGTCACAAGTGTTGGAAACCGCATCCCTCACCATCGATAGCAAGCCCCCCGCTTGGTAGGCTGCTCCAATCGGGTTCGCTTCAACCCGCTCTTATGGATGCACTCAAACCTTCCGAGCCTGCATGCCCCAGCAACTCAGCATCAGAACAAGGCTCTTGCCCGCCCGAGAAGATCATCGGATCCACCCACACATTCGAGTCCCGCATCTGCATCCCGGCCAAGAAGAGCATCCACGTAGGATGCACCCGAAATCTCATGTATTTCGTGCGAGCAGCGGGAGCGGTTTGTAGGGGACTGGGGGTGGTTGTGTGTGCGGAAGGGGCCTTGCGAGAGCGACGCGGTGAGGAGCAGGAGCGGCTGCAGGGACCCGGGGGGCGAGACGCGGAAGGGGCTTGCGGGAGCAGTGCCGGCAAGGTATTGGGAGCGGTTTGCATGGACCCGGGGGAGGGGGGGATGGGGTGTTGCGGCGGGAGGGGGCTGGGGACTTGCGGGCTCGGGCAGGAGGGGGAGCTCGTGAGCTGGGGGCGATGGGGGGAGCTCGTGAGCTGGGGGCGGAGGTACAGATGGAGCTCTCTGGCGGGGGGAGGGGGTGCTGGACCTCGCGAGCTAGGGACGGAGGCACGAAGCGGAGGTGAGAGAGGCAGGTCAGTTTTCGTGGGGCAGGAGAGCATGATTTTGATTTACATAAAGAATGGCATCATGTTTTAAATTTGATGTGTTTTAGGGGTAAAATGGTCAACATGTCACTTTTCCCGTCAAAGTTAACGGAGAGTCAAGACAAGAAACTTGACACAGGGTTATGCCATGTAAAGGTTAAGCATTATTCAGGGTCCTGGACGTAATTCGCTATTATAGAGGGTTTCCCGGGGTAATTATGGGATTACTCAGGGTTATGGGTGTAAATATCCCTTTAAAATTAATACGGGGAGGGGGGTTACTTAGAATATTAAGTTGATTATGCTTCCAAATTCCGTTGTAAAAACATGCATTCCTAACATGTGTCCATATGAAGGGGTCGATTTCAACAATTTTGAAACTATTAAAATTTGACTATTTTGATGCATAAGTTAAAAAGTCTCTAATTAAGTTAAAATTTGAATGACATCACTGTGATATATGTGATCTTAATTTACCAAGATTTCATTACAAAAAACATTAGACGTCTGTGGCACCGTTGCATGTAGAAATACATGCACCTTGGTGTATACTTCCCCATCCTTATATATATTCCTATGTAAGAAGTTATATAAATGACATTGCATTAAAGATTTTAGATACAAGCAATACGATTTTTTTGAGCAAAAGATATTGGACGAGGCTTGAACCGTGATCTTTCTGGGGGAGAAAAATTAAGAAAATTTCCTTTTTTATTACATGGTTTATCTCTATCATTTTTCTAAGCCTATTAGGTCGCCTCAACCCCGAATCTAATTGTTCTTGAATATTTATTCAAAGGAAATATATGGATCATACAGACGTGATAGGAGACGGTAGGGATGAGTATGGGTCAGACTAGGTCATGCCCTAAAGGGCCCACACCCAAAGCCCATTCCACATAATTTTTTTGGTCGGCAAAAACCAAAGCCCAACCCATTCTTATGGGGCGACTCGACCCATATTGCACACATCTACATTCAACTTAGAGAAGTGTCTAATACTATTCTTATTTCTATATAAAAAATGATTATGATGATGGATATGAAGTCCTTCTATCTCGTAAAGAAAGCAATGAACACATGAAAGTAATAAACAAATGAAGTCATCGCATTGTGGTGGCATGCGATATGTGGAGAGGGGTAATAACGATGGTGGGACTAGGGAGCAAAGGCCAACGACAATAGGTGGGGGGAACTGCGGAGCTGTAATGGAGAGGGGAAGGGGAGATGGTAGGGAGCAGATGAGGGCATCATGGTCTCCTACTCGCGGTTCCTCTGGAGTATAGAGGAAGTGAGAGCACGGAGTCTGCATCCCGCACGCTCGATTGACAGGTCCAGGAGAACCACGGGCGACGGATGCACGGTGTCATGGCTGTGGTGGTACCTTTGTCGTGGTGGGTTAGGGCACAAGGGCAAGCCACTAGAGGGGGATTGTCGGGGGTAACGTGAGTCCGGAGATTGAGGAACTATGTGTGAGTCTCTCATAAATAGCGAGAAAACTCTAGTAAAACCCTATTAACATCCCTACCACAGGCCTAATCCATGACGAGTTAACGGGGTCGAAAACATGAGCTTTGGAGTAGGGCTGGGGCTTGCGGGTTGGGTTGATTTGAACTCGAGTCTTGGTCAAAAAAGTTTGGACTTAAAATTAAAGCCCAAGCTCGACCCATGTTTTCTTTGAGATTGTGTTGAGTTGGGCTACGTGGGTTGGGCATCAGATTGATATGGGCCAGCCCGATCCAACCTAATACTTATGCGTGGAGATAGTTGACATGTTGAGAAAGAGAGAGGGAGGAGCCATCAAACTTTTTTTATTGAGAGAGAGAGGAGCCATCAAACTTTTTTTATTGAGAGAGAGAGGAGCCATCAAACTTTTTTTATTGAGAGAGAGAGAGAGGAGCCATCAAACTTTTTTATTTAGGTAGGACCCACTTCACATTATGCTTGCAAGATAACAATTAGTATATACTTTATACGTGTGGGTGGGCAGGGGGATATTTGGAACCTACTTAAACAAGACACCTCTTAAATCCCAGTCCCCATTTGATTTGATAGTTCATCCCCACGCCATCGCTTCCTTTCCTCTGTTCCACTTTCTCCTTCGTTCCAATCTCCCAACCAAGGAATTCCCACACCCGCTGCGGATTCGCCGCTCCCTCCCCATACCTCTCTTCCACGCTCGCCGCCGACGCTGTGATCGCCCCCATTGCCATCTTTTCCTTCTCTTTCTCGCAATCCCGCATCCGCCGTTCCCTCTCTCGATCGGTGAGGCACTTGTAGGTCCTTCCCTTGCAGCATTATTATTAGTTTTTGTTGAATTGAAACTTATATCAACAGGTTTCTTATGTTACCACTATATCAAGCATCACTGATGGTTTCTATCATTCTTGCCTCTTGCGAAATCACCGTAGATGCAATTTTCCTTCGGCATATATCAGCTGTGTAGAGTTATTTGGGATAAAGAAAACTAGGGGAATACCCATCGTGGCTCTTATACATAGGAGGAGGATATGTAATTCATAATGGGACAATGAGAGATACTACTGAGAAGATCCGTTCGCTCAATGTGGAAATTAGGAAAAAGGAGAGTGCTAGTGATACATATATACACATTTTACTTATATGATTTGTAGAGGGAAAAGAATTCATTGCATTATGAGTGACCTTAGGGTTCTCTTATATAGGATAGGGATCTATGGGGCAAATTACAGAAGAAGAAGAAGAAGAAAGAAATATAAAATAAGACAACAATAATAAAAATAAATAATATCTCAACACTCCCCCTCAAGTTGGAGCGTAGGTATCGATCAGACTCGGCTTGTAACAACATCTTTGATAAGGTCCTCTAGCTAGGGCCTTTGTAAGTACATCTGTTGTCTGGTTTCCAGAGCTGACATGCATAGTGGCGATAAGACCCTTCTGTATCATGTCACGAGTGTAGTGACAATCCACCTCTATGTTCTTCATCCTCTCATGAAAGGTTGGGTTGTTGGCAATGAAAAGAGCAGCCTGATTATCATATTGGAGGTGCATGGGAAGATGCACCTCTATAGTCAGGTCAGTAAGTATAGATCTGACCCACATCATCTCTGTGCTAGCCTGCGCCATGGACCTGTATTCCGACTCAGCACTTGGTCTGGCAACCACAGTCTGCTTCTTACTCTTCCATGAAATTAAAGAATTCCCTATGAACACATCAAAGCATGATGTAAACTTTTTATCCTTTGGACACCGGCATAATATGCATCTGCACATGTTGTAACTGAGAGATGTGCCTCTGCTGAAAAGAAGTCTCGTACCAGGTGCAGTCTTCAAGTATCTCAGAATTATATAGACTGCATCCATATGTGCCTTTCTGGCCTGCTCCATAAACTGACTCACTTTACTCATGGCAAAGGATATGTCAGGTCTGGTAATAGTCACATATAGTAGGCCAAGAAGCTCTCTATACCTCCTCTTGTCGACCTCCTCAGTATCATCATCATAGATCTTCATGCTCGTGCCAATATGAGTAGTGGCAGGTCTGCAACCTGCCATGCTTGTCTCTGAAATAAGATCTGTAACTTACTTCCTCTGGGTCATCACAAGACATCGCTGGTTCTGGGAAAACTCCATATCAATGAAGTAACGTAAATATCTAAGATCCTTGGTCATAAACTGCTGACCTAGGAAGTCCTTGGCACCCTGAACGCCCTGCTCGTCATCCCCTGTAACAATAATATCATCAACGTAAACAAGAATGACAATAGTACCTCTCTGTGTCCTCTGCACAAACAAGCAGTGATCGACATCGATCTCACAAACCCTTGCTGCTCTATCAAGTCCAAGAGCTTTTGAAACCATGCTCTTGGACTCTGCTTAAGGCCATAGATAGCTTTGTGTAGCCTGCAAACCTTTTGACACTCCCCTCAGCGGCAAACCTAGGTGGCTGTTGCATGTAGACCTCCTCCCGTAGATCACCATAGAGGAAGGTGTTCTTCACATCAAGCTGATACATGGACCAATCTCGTATCACATCAACAGAAAGTATAATATGTAGAATAGAATATCTGACAACTGGAGAGAAAGTATCGTGATAGTCCACCCATATGTCTGGGTGAACCTACGTGCTACAAGTCTTGCCTTATAGCGATCCACACTACCATCCATACGGTATTTCACAGTGAACACCCATTTACATCTCACAACAGATGCATCGACTGGAGCAGAAACAAGACTCTACGTACCACGTGACTGTAATGCAACCATCTCCTCCTATAAGGCTAACCTCCATTGATTGTCCTTTAGAGCCTCCTGATATGTCTGGGTATCTCCATAGCATATAATGCCAAGGTAAACCTCCTGAAATCCTCTGACAACCTGCTCGAGGAATCCTGGGCTAAAAGAGGATAAGTAGCACACCATCGTTTCAGCTTTTGCAAAGTAATCGATACATCAAGATCATCTGCCAAGTCTGTGACCTGTGAGTTCCCCTCTTGAGAGGGCACCTGCTCATCCGGTATGGAATCCTGCTGCACAGACAACTCAGTAGTGCCATCCGTAGAAACAATGTACTTAGTACATACCTGAGGCGTGCTGGATGACGGGCAAGACCTGTGAGCATGGGGAACCGAGCGAGGCCTACGAGGAAAAACACGTGGCAAAAACTGAGTCAGAGTAGGAGGTACGAGAGTAGCCAACAAACACATACTTGACAGCTTTAGGAGAGAGCTTGTCCCGACCTGGAGAGACATCATGAACAAAAGCAACATATCCAAACACACGAGGTGTAAGGGAGAAAAGATCCTTCTCGGAAAACACAATTGAGAAAGGAATCTTCTCTCCTAACACAGACGAGGGCATGCGGTTCACCAAATAGCATGCAGTAAGGACAGCATCGCCCCAGTAAGAGTGAAGAGTACGACTCTGTATTAATAAGATTCTGGTTACATCAAGCAAGTGACGATATTTGTGCTCGACAACATGAGGTCTGCAGAACAATACCAAGAGATCTAAGAAATTCAGAAAGTTGTAACGTGCAAAATTCTAAGGCATTATCAGTGCGAAGATATTTAACATTAGCAGAAAAAATATTCCTTACTTCATTAATAAAATATATAATCAAAAGAAAGATCTAGGAAAGTCTAGAAAAATCATCAATGACAACAAGATAAAAACGGTATCCCTGATGATCAAGAACACGATGCGGACCCCATATATCTAAATGAAGGAGCTCAAACAACTGGAAACTGCTCTGACTCTGACGAGATGGAAAGGAGGAACAATGATGCTTCCCAAGTTGACATGCCTCACACTGAAAGGAGGATCTCGTGGAAATCTGAGGGAGAACATGACATAGCTTCTGTAGAGGAAGGTGACCAAAACGAAGGTGCCACAAATATGAAGAGACTGGTCTAGTAGGTATAATGAAAACACCAACATGAGGAGGTTGTACCAATCTGTAGAGTCCCCGCTGCTCACGCCCACGGCCCACATCCAATCATCTTGCCCGTAAGTATGTCCTGAAACACAAAAGAAGATGGATCAAAGATGGCACGACAATGCATATCCTTAGTAATCTGACTAATGGAAAGTAAATTCATCTGAAAGTTATAAGCATATAAATCATTCTGAAGATGCATAGATGACGTCAGATGCACTTCCCCTGTCCTGTAATTGGTACGTGGTCACCATTGACAATGATAACCTATCTACTAGGTGGTATGGTCCTGTAGGAACTTAGCTGTGCTCTGTCTCCACAAAAATGATGAGAAGCTCCAGAGTCCATAATCCACTCTGTTATATCTGCACCATTACTACCAGTGAATGCATAAGCGGTACCCGAGGAGCTCAAAGAGGCTCTAGCTACAACTGTTGTATCTGTAGTGGGGGTTCCTGTAGTATGAGTCATAGTCTCTCGAATGTGAGAGACGATATCATCCAGACGAGGATCTACCTGGGAAGCAAGAGTATCTGAAGGCTCAATTTGTTCAGCCATACAACCAGAAACGGGATATCCATGCTTCTGATAGCATGTATTTTCTGCATGTCCCGGTCGACGAGAAAAGGTGCACGCAGACGTCCATCACCTCTGCCGCGAGGAGTGCATCCTCTAGACTGAGTTGTCACTCCTCGAGCATGGGAAACAACCATTACTGACGAGGGCTGAGGAGTGGCCATAAGAGGCATGATAATCCGGCTGAGTCAGCTATAGGCCCTCCTCCATGGGAGGTATGGCAACTCCAATGAGAAGCTGAGTACGTGCTGCAGCATACTCTGTATCAAGACCGGCCATGAAAACTCCAATCATCGTAGAGTTCCTATATGCCATCTGCTGCTCAAGAGATGTCGTAATAGGCATATAGCTATATAGCTTCTCAAACATTCCACGGAGTGAACTGTAGTACACGTGCAAAGGACGACCATTCTGCTTGGCCTTGTAGATGTCAAACTGTAACAGTAGAGTCTTGGCCTCATTCTTCGCTTGAGCATAGGTGGAAGCCAAAGTGTCTCACATCGCTTTGGTGGTGGGTTGGTTTAGAATATCATTGGATATCTATGTGGTGAGCGTTCCACATAGCCAACCACACACATACGCGTCACGTTGTTTACAAGAAGCATTTGCCCAGTTTTATCTGTTGGCTCTGGATTTGTCAGGATGTGCTCCTTGTTGCATTGTATTAGGGTGAGAAACTGCATGCACCACAACTCATAGTTAGTCCCATCCATCTTAACGATGTGAGCCGGACCCTTGAAGGCTCCGGACGAGAAAATATCACCCTTGTTCTCTGACATGATGGTAGAATGGCCAAATAACGGAACTCAACTGGGGAGTAGACCGGTATAAACGAGTCTACACGATCATATGGAGGATTAGTTGTACGTGTAGACTCATACAACCAACCTCATCAATCATCGTTGCTTGCTTGGGTCGGAAAACATGATTTATAGGTCAGAAATCACGTTTTCCGTCAAAATCAGACCGGTTTTGACCATACAACGGCTTGCAGAGGGGTACGGAAGCCCACAGGAGGGTCGACGACGGCCTGAGTGGCCGAGACGATGGCCGGGGAGGCTTGACCAGCCCAGGTGGGGCCTAGGGCAGTAGGAGCTGTGGCCTGGAGGCCTAGGGCTAGGGTTAGGGCCTGTTTGGTTGCAGGGTTGGGCAGGGTTGGCCCAACCCTGGTTACTATTCACAAGGGTACTTTCTCCTCACAGATTACTATTCACCCATCCCAACCCAGCCCAACCCAACCCAGTCCAACCCCAGCAACCAAACAGGCCCTTAGGGTTTTATGGGGTATGAGGACTCTAGTTTAGGACCGTCTCTCTAATACCATGTAGAGGGAAAAGAATTCATTGCATTATGAGTGGCCCTAGGGTTCTCTTATATAGAATAGGGACCTATGGGACAAATTATAAAAATAAGAAGAAAGAAATAGAAAATAAGACAACAATAATAAAAATAAATAATATCTCAACATGATTTGTTTGGTATTTTGGTTTTTTATGGTAGCATGCATGAAAGTTGATGCTGTGCTAATGTCATCTTCGGCCTTCCTGGTTTGAACCTGCTATTAAACCTGATAGGACCAGAACTGATGATCATTCGGTTCAAGGTTGGGTTTGATTTTTCAAATCTTGGTTTTAGTTTTTTTATTAATATTCCTACTTTCTCACTTCATTTTGATGTTCTTGTTCTCCTTGCAATGGAAGAAAACATTGTTTTTGGAGTTTTTCTTAATTTGGTTCACCAATAGCTTTTAGTTTTGTACGTATCGTTATTGTTTAATTTGTATGTACAATATACTTATTTGATTATGCGGTGTGCTGCTGATTAGCCTAAACATAATCACGAGACAAAAACTATAAGAAATACCGAGCCTTCGACCTTGTCTTGCCACAGGGATGAGCGGTAATTGCCAATGCTGTTGTGTCTGGTCGTTCGACAATTAGGAAGCACAATATCCATTTGTTCGCGTCACTCAATCTCATAGCTCACAGCCTTTAAAAATGCAGTTCTCCTCCTTGAACATGTCTGCAGGATAAGTGTCCTGTTCAACGCTCCGAGACCAATACTTGACTGGTTTTCTTTATAAGATAGAAAATTAAGTGAGAGCAGAAACTTAGGGAAGGGAAGAGCGATAGAAGACACGTCTGTTGTGTGTGATTTTGGTAGAGAAACAGGTAAATGCATGGAACGGAGAAAGAGAAAGGGAGAGTGGGAGAGTGAATACAAAGAAACTCTAATTTTAATATACATGAAGTCTTCCCAAACAGAGCCTACCAACCCCTTTATACAAGCAAGGGTGAAATTTCAAATAAAATAAAAGAGAATTAAAGTAACTCTAACAAACCTTAATTTAATCCGTAAAATAACCTAATAACTAATTATAGATCACATGTGATCTCGTCAATTAAAAATCAAAAAGCAAGGACTGAAATTGATGAAATTAAAAGTATGAAAGCCTTAATTTTAATCAAAACTCTAATTTCCAAACTCACATTACATCATTTCTCTTATAAAATTAGAGAATATGCGACGCCATGAAAAACCTAGTGCTAACTCATGCCTTCTAATACCCTCTCACTCCACAATAGCTTTGGAAAAAGATAAAGAAGTAGCTTGAGGGTGCTAATGCTACATTCATGAAAACATCTTATGAAAGGTCAAGCCAAGGAGGGTAGGGCCTTTTGATAAAGGTAGTGATGGCTAAAGATTTTTATCTCAAAGAATTTTCTCCGATGGGGGCTTATGACTTCAAAGAATGCACATGCCCAATTGGGTTATTGAAGATTGATCTGAAGCTTAAGTCTGGATGATTAAAGGGTACTGGTTTATATTCTATATTTGATCTATATTCCTGAGCAAATACACACATAAATCACATAAAATAGTAGAACTACACAAAATACTTGTCAAACAAAAGTGGACTAATTGTATTATATTATAAGTCCGATTAAGTAAATTCTATAAAGAACCAAAAAATAGCATCATTTGTATGTATAAAGTTTTTTTTGAGAAATGGTGAGATAAACCTCCCATTAGAGGCCCATCCGAAAGTTATACTATAGAAAGCATATAGAGTAACTACAACAGCCAAGTTTCAAATAGGTCTTTGGCATGTCCAAGTACATTTTCGAAATAAAACCTCTCTCCCTCAATGATAACACTATTTCTGGCAAGCCATAATGCCCATACTAGTTTACAAACCTTCACCTACTCTTCCTTTGATCCTGATTAGTCTCTACAATCGAAGTCCAAAAAGAATCCTTATCCCTCCATTGGATGTCCAGAAAGTCCGCATTTCACCACAAGTCCACTAAACCAAGGCACGGAAAAAACAAATGATCAACATAATATGTCGGTCCACCTAACCATCTGCATCCCTCTTTAACTTCGGGAAAATCCTAGATCGCCTAGCACCTGTCAAAACTTGCTCTCTTCTCAACAACCTCATGTACACCCTAGCCCTTATACGGATCTTCCATCCCCAAATCCTAGCACAATCTCGAGAAATCTATGTATCCACCGATGTAGCCGGAGCATAAATCACCTTGTATGTCTTCTTGACAGAGAACATCCCATCTCCTCAGCACCATAAATCTCTACCTTCCGACGACACCTTAAGCCTTACCAACTTGTCAGAGGCAGCTCGGTACAAAGTAGGTGTCCAAGAACCATCGGAACTTGTATCCGTAACACCTGTCTCCCGATCCACTGCTATAACGAAGATCCTGAGATACAAGTCACAGAGGACACCCTCCTCGGACCAGTTGTCCAACCAGAAATTGAAGTCTCGACCAAGGCATCAAATGTCGGATTTCGATTTCGTTTGGTAAGCCCGGAAAAGAATTTCGGTGGAATTTCGGTGAAATATCCGGAAATTGGGGGAAATGACTTGAAAACTCTTTTTTTTTTCAAATTTAAGATTTATATTGCTGTCTAAACAATAATAGAGATAGAAATACACGTTTTTTTACTTATAATAAGATGTTATAATGATCAATGCCTTAACTTAAATAACGGTTTCGGATACCATATCGATGACCGTCCAAAGTGAAATTTCAGACTTCAGTACATAAACTTAAATGTTGGCATTCACATTTTCTACCAATTCTCAAAAGAATAAGATTACTTTTATTTAACAGAATGTGTAGAGATATTTCTAGTATTTATGTACTCATGTGTCATGCTTATTTTCGTGTTCCATCTTATGTAATTTACCCATAGGCTTCCTTTATATAAGAGAGCCTAGGATTCCCTGGACTAAACAAGTTCTCTCTCTCATTTCCACCAACATGGTATCAGAGCCTCCACCCTAAATCCTAACCCTAGCCGCCCCTCTCATCCCCGCCGCCCACCCCCTCCCCGTCGCCTCTCATCACCATCGCTCACCCCTCACTGCCCAGCCCCGCCGCCCCTCCTCGCGGCAGGCGTCCCCTCCCTCCTCCCCCGCAGGCGCCGTGGCCCCTACCCGCAGCCCCCACTTCGTATGCGGCCCTAAGCCCGCCCGCCACCGCCCACTTCCGTCACCACTCATCCCGTCGCCCCTTCCTCCCACTTGGCGCTGACTCCATCTCCTTCTCTTCATGGATTTGAGTGCATAAGTCTACATATGCACTCATATCCCTGCATGTTTATGTAGACGATTCTTCATTGGTCTACAAACCCTAGTTATTCGTCTCCGGCAACTATGTCAGAAAATAAGGTAGATATGCCCCCATTGGCGCTTTCAAAGGTCCAGCGCCAATAGTCAAGATGGATGGGACGAATTATGAGCTCTTGGCGATGTAGTTCATGAGCCTCATGAGGCCCAACGGTAAGAAGCACATTTTTACCGAAGATGAGCTGGCGGAGAAGACGGGGATTTACGCCTCATGGGAGGCTGATGATTCGTATACCAAGGTCTGGCTTTCTGGTACTCTAACAATGGAGATTGCCAATGATGTCCTACATCAGCCCACGACTAAGGCCATGTGGGATATTCTTGCCGTGACGTACTCGCAGATGAGAAACGAGACCAAGATCCTCCAACTTCAGCACGACATCTTTACGGTCATGCAGAATGGTCGGCCATTGCATTCGTTGTATACATCCCTACGGGGGATGTTTGAGAAGCTTTACAGCATCATTCCCCTGACGGCGACCCCTGAGCAGCAGAAGACGTTCCGGAATGCTACAATGGTGTGGGGTCTTAATAACGGCACTAGACTTGGAGTATGATGCGGCTCGCTCGTAGATACTAGAAGATGCTACTATTCCTCCAGTGGAGGAAGTGTATCGACGATTCAGCCGAATTCGGTTTCTTCTCCAACGTCTACACCACCTCCTTCAGTGATGGCCGCTTCCCAAGGCCGAGGTGCCTCCTCCTCTTTTCGTAGTCGTGGACTTCGTGGTCGAGGTGGCCGATTCCGTCAGCCATGCACTTTCTGTCATCGCCCGAGTCATGCGGAAGATACATGCTATTCTAAGCATGGTTTTCCTGCATCTGCCTGTGTAGCTGAGCATGTTGTGCCTACACCGCCATCCACTTCAGACCAGCGGTTTGAGGATCTTATTGCCAGACCATGGGATATCATGCCTCCTGCCACTACTGACTCGCTAGGAGGTCACTCAGACATCGCAGCTTCAGCCTCTGCCAGCATGTCAGCTATGGCAAGCACATCAGGTAGCGCTTATGCTTTTACATCATGTAACGGTTCTGATGTTTCGAAATGGATCATGGACTCCGATGCGACACATCATCTCTGTCGAGATAGAGATAAGTTTACATCCTAAGGGAGGTTTCACCAGGGAGATCAGTAGTAATAGCAGATGGGACTCATTCCCCCATCATTGGACAGGGGAAGATTAGTTTGGCACCCTACATTCGTCTGCTGAAGATTTTGCGTGCTCCAGATTTCTCGATGAACTTACTTTCTATTATTCAGCTTATAAAGGATTTGCATTGTCGAGCTATCTTTGACCCATCATCTCTTATTTTTCAGGATATTCTAACGGACAGGGTGATTGGCTGTGGTTGTGAGCAGGATGGTCTTTATCGGTTGATTCACACCTCCTATGCTGGTGTCTCATCTTAGTCCAGTGGATCTGCTTCTCCCTTTACCTGACATCTGCATTTTGGTCATCTTCCTCTTCAAAAGCCGCGTCATATCTTGCTCCAGATTTCACCGAAGTCTTCTTTTCAGTGTGAAACCTGTCAATTGGGAAAGCATCACAGGTCTACTTTCCCTAGTCGTGAGTCTAGGAGCAGTCGCTCCCCTTTTGAGTTATTGCATGTTGACATTTAGGGTTCGAGTCGTGTACCTGATCACCAGGGACACAGATTTTACCTAGTTGTCATCGATGATTTCTCCAGATTATTTTGGGTCTTTTTATTGAAAAATAAATCTGAAGCGGGGGATGTAATCAAAAATCTTATCAATGAAGTTCGGAATGTTTTTTCTTCTAATGTGAAGATTGTGCACACAGATAATGCATTAGAATTTTGCACTTGTGCTCTTTCCCATTTCTTCTTGTCTCGTGGCATTATTCATCAAACAACTTGTGCCTATACGTCTCAACAGACTAGTGTTACAGAGAGAAAACATCGTCATCTTCTTGATGTGGCACGGACTTTACTCATTCATAGTTGTGCAACTCTATCTTTTGGGGGTGATGCTGTTCTTATGGTAGGTTATCTGATCAATCATATGCCATCTTCTGTGTTGGGTGAGAAAGTTCCTCTTTCTGTTGTCTTTCCTGACATGGAATGGAATTTTTTTCACTAACTCCTCGTATTTTTGGTTCAGTTGCTTTTGTCCATAAACTCGCTATAGGGATTGACAAGCTCTCACCTAGGGCTGTCAAGTGTGTGTTTCTGGGGTACTCTCGTACTCAAAAGGGCTACCGATGCTATGATCTTGTGAATAACATATATTATGTCAGTGCTGATGTCACCTTCTTTGAAAATGTCATGTATTTCTCACCTACAGGTGGCAGGATAACTCCTTCTACTACTAATGATGACATTTGTATACCATCTCCTCCTGTACGTCAGTCTGAGCACATACCTACTCCTGCTATGACATTTATGTGACATTTATGTCGGACTGTCCGCCTGACAGTAGGCTAGGGATTTTCTCCATTCTCGGTTCATCCATCCTTACCCTATCCTCCCCACCCATAACCTTTTGATCACCGTGCCGCTCCCCTGCTCTGCTTTGACCCCCCACCCCCTCGGGGTCCTCCCTGCCAGCCGTCGCGGGACTGGGATGCAGCCTAGCCCCACTCCTATCGGGTCTAACGAACGCTGGTCTTATCTTAGAGTTTGGGGCTCTCTGTATACATCGGAAGCTGCCAAAGAAGAGGTCTTTGTCTTCCCTCCTCGATAGTTGCGTCTCTGTAGGACTCTTCTTGGTCTGCTATGGTTTCCAAATCTGGTCCAATTCCGGATCCGTCTTGTGGTGGTCCGAGGATCCACCTGGGATAGAGACGATGCCCGACCCGAGGGGCTCTGTTAGGTGGCCCCCGATTTGATATGAACAGTGGGTCCCAATATCCCCTCGGGGTGTGATCCAACGAATGAAGTTGTAACGACACGTGCTTCCCAACAACCGCCTCTGGGAAACGATGCGTGCCAGGAGACGGAAGACCAAGGGACACCTCCACGCACCGCGCCGGTTCTCCATGCTGTCGACCGTCCATCTTCTCCGATGGCGAAACCTCCTGTCGCCGATGATTGGCTCTTAACTGATTCGTCTCCGGTCAACTGTCGCCTCGCGCCGCCTTGCTTATGGCCCGAACAGGTGTCTCCACTTTTGCGATCTCGATCAGAAAGTTCCACCCACCTACCCGGGCTCTTCGCCACCCGAGTTTATCTCATGTTAACCTTCGTACCTTCAATATTGGCTCTAAAGGCTCCCTAGGACAGGTGTCCAATGATTCCACGCACTCAACCTTCGCCAGACCATCCATCAAAGCACTTAGGACTCGAAAATTGTGGAGTTTCAATGGCAAGCCCTTGATGCTGATTTGTTCGACGGGAGTAGGAATGTGTAAACCATCCTGCGTCGACAAACTGCGCCATCTAAGTCTCGTCCATCCTTCTTTTGACCATCTCAAGAGCTCTCTGACCTCAAGTCCAACAGACCCTTCGCCAATATCTTCGTAGGAGAAAACGGTACCAAGTCCTCTCGAAATTGGGCCGTCGAAATCAACCCCACATCCGACACACCAATGAAGGGAACCGCCCTGGGCTCGACCCCCTCACCGACGAGTAGGCACGGAGATCGACCTCCGTCATTCCTACGTACCCCTGCAATGGAGGGGTAAACGTTGGCCCTGTGTGAGAGGTTGTTGCACTGAAATCAGCGTATAGCATCACGGTACTGCCGTCCCCAATGAGTGATTGAACTGCATCGAAAGCAACCTCTCCTGAATGGATTGACGAAAGTTTTCTTGGCTCCTTCAGCACGTTGCCGACGTCGACGGTCCCTGTGACTCGTAACCAAAACCCACCCTTCTCTCAGCCCCCCGTCGAACCCCATCTCCCCTGACTCACTATCAACATTTTAGAAGGTGCATATCCGAGGACATTCATATGAAGTAGCCCCATGACTTCATAATTGAGGAAACAAGGTGTGCGAGCTAAAGAACTCCATCTATGGACTTAAATAAGCTTCTAGTTGTCGGGACATCAATTTCTAATGAAATTATAAAAGTTGTGATTTCATACAAAATCTTGGTGAACCATGTGATGCTTAGTGGGAGTGTCATAGTGCTCATCATGCTAACACAACAACAACAACAAAGCCTTTTCCCACAATTAAGTAGGGTCGGCTACATGGATTCTTCGCCTCCATTCAGATCTATCATGGGTCAATCAGTGCTCATCATGCTAAATGTAGATAAAATCCTAATCATTTGGAATGATATAAGGATGATAATAAGTGTTTTATAATCTGGTTGTTCCATGCCTTTAGATGTGATCTCAAGGGTACCTTTTTTATCTTAGTTCTGAAGATGTTCAAAAACAAAGAAAAGAGGGCATTGGGACTATCACATAAATGGTACATCTCAGATATATACAATTTTTGGAAAACTCCAAGGAAGGCTTCTCTCTCTTAAGATATGATACTGACCTATCTAAAGAGATAACATCTCAAAGAGTTGAGGATGTGAATACTGAAGCTACATGCCATAGTGCATCAACTTTGGGAAGCTCGGTGTATGCTTAATGTGTACAAAAGGTCAGATGTCTACTATGCAGTGGGAGTAGTAAAGTGTTACTAATCCTACTATGGAGACAAAATACTTGATAGCAATAATAACAGTATCTTCAAAGAGGATAAGACTTTAGAGATAGTGATCTCTAAGTCTTATCTTCAATAACATTAAAACTTTATAGTTAGTGATCTAAAAGGTCTTAAACAACAGATGCCTTATAAGACATAAGACCGGGCCTTAGTCTTAGAAGATAGAGATATTCAGGAATAAGGATATTCTGATAAGAATAACAGAAACCACATACTGGTTATAATGATTATTAAGTTGTAGTGTCAACGACACTAGAACTGCTTCAAAATGGTTGCATAAGATGGAACATTCGCATTGGATGCGAGCACCATTACTAGGGGATATGCAAGTATCGTAAAAGGACTTGGCGTAGTCTCTTGGGAATAGAGTGACTAGCCAGCTTACCTAGCTATTTTTCAAAATAGCTTATGATTAACACATGAGTGTGTGTTTAAAGATTAGTCCGTTAATGGTTCTTTGGGTTAGTGGGAGATTGTTGGACATGCGAACCCACGACGAGGCATTATGCAATAAATGTTATTGCAAATATCATTCCCTAATATGAAATGAAGAATAACTACTTTGCATAATAGGTCCATTAGTACAATTAAGATTACGTACCATAGCCATCTTGATGATCATATATCTATTGATTCAATTGTTGAATCTTAGAGGCTGGTGCTTAGATGAATATCTAAAGAGTTATATTGAGGACTCATCAAGCACCGTCAAATGATTATTAAGAGATGATCTCCAACTTGAGTAGGAGATGACATTCCTTTCTCTAATGGGCTGATATCTAACCGATCTCTTCATGCAGGTCCTCTACAGAGGAATAGAGATTCGGCGGTGTTAGATAAGTTAAGTCAAAGAGTTGATTTAGCAAAATTGAGATAACCAAGTCATATATTGTATGTTGTCACGATATAGACATACATCCTTTGAACAGAGACAAATGTGTTACTATATGTCTGAGTATGTACATTTGGTAGACTGATAGGTTGATGACCTAATCAGTGTCTATAAAATGACGTGCTGGTGTGCATACGATGGCATATGAGTAATACGATCTCTCAAAGGGATCATACAGCTTCATTACTGAACCAGAAGACATGAGCTCACTCATGAGATATTGGGATCAAATTCCATGTACGGTCGTCTCACTTTGGAAGCTTGACCGAATTTGTAGGTTTGATATATGCTTTTGGAGAATATATCAATACCTGGGTATGATATATGCTTTTAGAAAGTATATAATCGATACCAACTCCCACTGATTGGATTAGAAGTTTAATGATAAAATCTCGAAGGAGACAACCTAAATAATATCTAAAACTTCAATTTTATTCTAGGTCTTCCAGTATGCAGGATGTACATGTATCATGAATACTTGAGGGTGATGTGATCAATAAACGATTGTATAACCATAACGCTTCCATTCCGAAGGAGTGATGAAACATATCTGGATTTTAGTGATTCCTCTCAGTAGAGAAGTAATCCGATCTTAGTCCAAATGTTGGACATTGATATGAATACGATTCAGATGCAATGAGAAGATTAGATTCATGACTTTGATTTAATCAAATATCTATGTAAGGTCTTCGAGATCTGGATTTGAGATATGATCTCAATATCCAAGTCACTATACATGGAACGTACAATCGGCATGTCCTTATCTCCAAGTATCCACGGAGAAAGCGCATTATTCTTAAAAGAATTCAAGAATAATTTCATTGTTGATAATGTATCTTAACATTGAGTAAAATAGATAATTAAATGTGATTTAATTATTATGAATAACGTGAATGTGATTCATATTATTTGTACACATGAGAATGGACATCCAAAATGATTAAATGTGATTTAATTATCATGGATATGAATAGTGTAGATAGCATTATCCATATTAATCGTGGATATTATAAATGTGATTTATAATAAATTAGAGGGAGCTAATTGTAATTTGTATTTACAAATTAATAATCAATGTGAATTGGATTCACGTTGGATAATTAATTGTAATAGCAATTACATTTTATTTTGGAGATGTGAATAAGATACACATTCTTTCAATAGCATGATTGAAACTATCACAAAATAATTTGGAATTATTTTAGTGAATAATTATGCAATAAAGTTATTGCATAAGTGGAATTATTGTAGGAGGATATAAATATCTCAACAAAATTGGAATGATGATGCCTTCTTGCCATAAGGGTGGACGACCAAGTTGAGCTCTTTCAACTTGGTGGCCATCCACTCCATATATGGAATGGGGCTCCATTCATTCCAATTAATTCCATCCTTGGTTCTATGATTTAAATTGAAATATATTGATTGATTTCAATATATTTAATTAAATTAAAAGCCAACAAATTTGTTGTTGGTAATAAAAACACAACAAGATCATAGCCATTGATTGAAAGCACAAATCAACCTCAACCATTGAATTTGTGAGCACATGGATTATGATCCATGGACATCCAAAATAGTATAAATAGAAGGGTAGACCTAGCCTTTTATTTTTACACTCACAATACGAGATATAATTCTCTCTCTCTACACGTCTATTATCTCTCTCATTGTGGCCGTCTACCTTGATGCCCTAGAGAGAGTCGTCGTTGTCGCTATGTCGTTGTGTTGCTGCTTTGACTGCTCGTGGATCTTCGTCTCCTTCGGTGTGTCTCGCTCGCAAAGAAGATGTCAGATCTCGTGAGACAAGATCGGGAGATTCGCCGCTTGGATCATCAACTTGGATTGCGAGGAGCACGTGTTTCATCAACGCGCTTGAAAGGTATCCGCCGTTGGATCGGACTTGAGACAGGAGGTCTCTTACTTTAGAGACATGATCGTAACCACGCTTTAAGAGGTAAACCCAATACTTGTTTGTGGTTTAGATGAAACGATCCGAGAAGTGTTCTTGGATAATGTGGTTTCGTCGTTTTAAAATTTTAAAATTCCGTTGCATCGATCAACTAGTAAGACTAGTCGCTCCTGATCGCATTTGGTGCGATCTTCACGCGTCTGTGATGCGATAACCTTCAAGGAGATGTCACATGATCCAAGTAAGCAGCGCATTAAAGTGACTGCAATGACCTTGGTTATCTTTAAGGCAACATTAGTGCATAGGATGTTGCAACGATGATTGTGGTTGATCCCTATGTGCTAAGCATATGAGATGGAGAGATCGACGATGATTGTGGTTGATCCCTATGTGCTAAGCATATGAGATGGAGAGATCGACGATGACAAGCGACATGAGTGTTGTAGATCAATCGAGCAATTGTTGGTGGTGGGTTCCTAATGGAGCCATAACCCCCCTTGTGTATGAAAATATTGAGAGCAAGACAGAGGCCGTTACGAGTTTTGTTGTCACCCCCCCTTATTTTCTGTATTGATCCTTGATCCATTTTGTTATTCTTCCATGGTCATTTGTATCAAAAAAGGATAGAAGGTTTAGAAAGAGAGAAGAAAATAAATTTGTTTTGAAGCCTCTTTAAAACGAAAAGAAAGAAGAAAATAGTTAAAATATTGATGCTATATAGAATCAAGGACCAGAAGGAATGGGTAAAAAATGAATAGAAAAGGAGGATGTTTGTTTGCATCTATTGTCTTCTTCCAACTTGGTCAGCATCCCCATATTTTGGACTGGTATGGGAGAAGGGGAAATTATTGAGTAAATTTTTTATTAGGTATCCTATGCAAGACTCTTTGTTGACATGGGGAATATTAGGTAGGACTGGGTGCTCTACACACAATCGTGACATCCGCTTATTGTCATTAAGACTCACATGAGAAATTTGTTAAATGATTTCTTATATTTTTGGCTCTTTTGTCAGACATCTCCAAAGAGAGACTTATTGCTTGTTTCATACTTCATTGGTCATAGTCCCCCTTACGAGACCCATTCGAGGTTCCTATAAGTGAGACCCTGCTTTCTTGATGTTCTTATCTGAGGTAGATTCCTTTCGAGTTTCCATGTAGGAGCCCAGCTTCAAGATCTCCTATGAGAGGACTCCATGAATAATCCCACACATCTTTTAGTCTTCGAGCAAGCTAATAGCAAAATCTGACTCCATGAGATTTCCATGGACTGGAGTAGGATGGTCCTTAAGACCATCTTGAACTATTTAAATTTAGGGATTTTATCACTTATGCCCCTCCGAGATATCGCAATATCAGTTATGCCCCTATCTTTTTGGTAATATCAGTTGTGCCCCTCACTTCTTGCTCCGTCATCAGTAGTGCCCTTCCGTCAGATTGACCGTCAAAAATTAAAATAACCATGGCTTATTCAAACCATGGTGTGGTTAAGAAGGGTATTATGGTCCATCCCTCTCCTGCCCCCACCCAACGGTCCGGATCTCTCTAACTCATCTCCATCCAGCGACACCCAGCTCCTCCTGGAGGCAAACCTCTTCATCGCCCCCAATCACGGCACGGGCGACGCCTCCGCCCTCGCGTCCGATTGCTTCCGCCTCTCCGGCTTTCCCACCACCTCTCCAACACTGACCTCCGCCTCCCGTTGACGACCCCCGCAGCATACGAGATGCCGGAAGAAACCATCGCCTTTCGGCCAGGGACGCTCGCGATCGGAGAGGACCTTGCCGCAGCAGGAGACCTTGGGAGATGCGGGCTTAGAATCGGAGACGACCTTCTTCTTGGGGAAGAAGCGGTGGCGGCCGGAGAATCGCTGGGAGTAGCCAATGATGCCGATGATAGAGGCCGGCTTGCGAGGGAGGGGGTGCAGCCCAGGACGAGGGGGACCAGGGGGGCGACGCTGGGGAGGGGAGGTGGCGGTGCGGAGCAGGGGGTGCGGGGTAGGGGGTGCGGGGCTGGGAGGGGGTGCAGCCCAGGAGGAGGGGGAGTAAGGGAGGCGGCGCCGGGGAGGGGAGGTGGCGGTGCGGGGCAGGGGGTGCGGGGCTGGGAGGGGATGCAACCCAGGGGGAGGGGGAGCAGGGGGCGGCGCCGGCGAGGGGAGGAGGTGCGGGGTTGGGAGGGGTGCAGCCCAGGGGGAGGGGGAGCAGGGGGCGGTGTCGAGGAGGGGAGGGGGCGACGCAGGGGAGGGGAGGGGGCGGCGGGCTGGGAGGAGGTGCGGGGGGAGGAGGTGCGGCACCGGGGAGGGGAGGGGCTGCGGGGAGCTCGGGGCGGAGAGGGAGGAGGAGGATGTTGGAGGAGGAGGAAGAAGATGGGGAAGAGGAGGAAGAAGAAGAGGTTGGGGAAGAGGAGGAAGAAATGACCACATAACCTTTTTTTTTAAAAAAATAATTCCGCTTATGTCCTCAAAGTTAACGTCCGTTTGCACTGTAGATGGACGGTCACTAACTCGAGGGGCACAAGTGATAAAATAGCAAGAAGTGAGGGGCACAACTGATATTACCAAAAAGATAGGGGCATAACTGATATTGCGATATCTCGGAGGGGCACAAGTGATAAAATCCCTTAAATTTATATTTTGGTATTTTGTTTGGTAGTATTTATCTCTTATTTCATACTTTCACATGCTATTGGCATGCTCTCTGATATAGCCCATCCTACTTGATATTTCAAAGCATCTAGGAATATGCCCCCTACTTTCACTAAAATTACCAAAAATACCAGCATATGGTCATGGATCGTCAAAACTGGCTCTCTCAGTTGAGGAGGACTTGGAGATCTACTTTGGGGTGCTCGCCAATGTTATATCTCACTTTTTAATATCCCACTTGAATCCCACTTGTTATCAACGTATTCAAAGGCATGAGAGGAGTTATGCTTTAAAAATAACGAGTTAAGGGAAAGTAGGGAGATCAAATGTCGTTTCTAAGGGGACCAAATATTCTCATGGAAGTTGGAAGATATTAGAGAAAGGTATTGGCTTACCAAATTATTCAATATTGTTTGATGAAGCTGGAAAATACCAAATGAATAGGAAACATCATTATGTTACCTTTTTCTAAAAGAAAGGAGATACACGAGATTGTACAAACAACAAGGACATTAAAGTCATACAATAAAGTCGTAGGAGAGGATAACTAAAAGGAGATTGAGACAAATTTTAACAATATAATGGAATAGATTTAATTCCATATCTGCCATACACATTCTTAAGCATTTGATGGAAGCTTTCAAAATTAGAAAGGACCTTCATATGTTATGTATTGATTTGGAGAAGGTTTGCAATACTGTTGTAACGTCCCACAGTCTAGGATTGAGTTGTTATTGATGATAACTGGCCATCAACAACTTGTTGGGCTCAGATCCAACTAGGCCTATTTAACTACAATAAAAAATGCTTAAGCCCTGGTTATTAGTAGGAGTCCCCACTACTTATAACTCACCATCACATTTTATGATAACTGATAAGTAGATTTAGGGCTATGTTTGGGGCGCTACAATCTTCCCCACTTATATATGCATCGCCCTTGTTATCTTATGATCCATCATTTATTCCTAGTAATAGTGGCGATTGCACGCTCTGGGTAGCCCTTCCATATATCTCTTTGGTAGGGGTGTCACCACCTCTTGGGTTGCATTTTCCACTATCAAAGGGAACTTAGCTTTGATACAATTTGTAACATCTTGGACCCTAAGCTTGAGCCACTATCGAGGATAATTGACCATTACAACTTGTTGAGCTTGGGTCCAGCTGGGCCTGTTTAACTACAAACCAAAATGCTTAAGCTCGAGTTTATTAGTTGTCCCCACTACTTGTAACCCACCATCGTGCTTCACAATTACTAGATGTAGGACCATGTTTGTGGTGCTATAATTATGTCTAGAGAAATCACAGAGAAAAGAAGCATGCCTATTTTGTATATCAACCTGATAAATTATACATGACTAAGAAGTAACTTCTGTGAGGACTCCAACTAGGGTGAAGCCGTGAAGGATCATTTTTCAGAAGAATCAACCATGAGTTCTAAACTTTTCACCTTGTTTATAAAGGAATTAACCAAGCAAAAACAAGGGGAGCTGTTTTGATTCATGTATATGATGTTTTTTTAGTTGACGAGATAGAAGATGAAATTAACAGCAAGTTTGAATATTGGAGGGAGGCTGTGGAATACAAGGGTTTCAGACTAAGTAGAACCAAGACGAAGTATATGTTATGCATGTACAATGACAAGGAAGTTGGAGATGTGACATATGTTAAGATGGGAACACATGTCATTTCGAAGAAGGATGCTTTTAAATACATGTTTGATAATTCATATCTATGGATGAATTGATGGAGATGTCACCTCGTAGAATTAATTTTGGATGGATGAAGTGTAAATGAACTTCACGTGTTTTTTTTCTGATGATAAAATACCATTAAATCTCAAAGGAAAATACTACAAATACGCAGTTAAACATGCAATGCTTTATTTCAGCATGGGGCAATTAACTCTAAACATGTGCATAGAATGCCTTTAGTTGAGATGAAGATCCACGGGTGGATATATGGCAATGCAAAGACAGACGGGATTCACAACAATTGGATAAAAAGTTGGGTGGCATCAATAGAAGATAAAATGTGAGAAACTTGACTAAAGTTTGGTGGCATCAATAGAAGATAAAAAGGACAAAGGCCATCTAGTACTTGACTTTGAAGGTGTGAGAAGTTGAAAGAAGAGCCTTGTAAGAGTCATCAGGAAAGACCAAATGAATGTTGAAGGGACATTATTAAGAAGGATATAACCTGTTTTGGATCTAAACCGCTATATGACCCAAATCCACTTTGTATGGAAGCAAAGAAATCCATGTAGCCAAACCCTCTTAAAGTGGGAAGAGGCCTTGATTGGTGTTATACATTCCTTAGTGGAACTACTAATATAATGATATGGTATGATATAGTTGTGATTTTTTTAGATTAACATATAATTCCATGTTATCTTTTCTAACAGAGACTGTATTTACTCAAAGTTTTACATTGGCCTGAAATTTGATGGGAATGGGTTGATTGGATCATAGCAACTAGGGACGCGATATTTGGCTAGTAATATTCATGTTCTATGCTGACAAATTATGGATAAATATAGATCATGTAGTGTTGGTTCGTTCTTATTATTATGGCCGTGCTTTGCAGGTGTCGGCATCTAGCTTTAAAGGTTGGGCTTGCATGGAGGATACTGTGTCTGTTGCAGCAGACAACAATCTGTGTTATGCTTCAACCTTTTCGATTAGTACTGACTTACATGTACACCCAGTCGAGATTTCTTTTCCATCCACTATAATATCATGTGTCGAGAATGCCCCTCATGTTGGTCATGTATCTCACGTCATGGCTCCTGGTTCAAGAATAGAGTGTTCAAAGTCGTCTTCAAAGGAATCATCATCTGAATCTATACAAGATGTACACATAGTAAGTCTTTGGTCATAAATAATTCCATGTTCTGCCTTTTTTCATGTTACAACTCTTTCGTATGTATACAAGAAGTTGGAGTTTTCCTTAAATCACTGCAGTGATAGAGCCAAGGAAATAAATCGCATTTTGCTATCTCTTGGAGGGATATAATGGTTGAGCTATTGACTTTTGGATGGACTGCCATGCTCAACCACTAGACCATTTGAGAGGGTTGTTTTTTGCAAGGTTTAATATAAGAAGATTGTAAAGGTGTAAAGCAGGTGGAACTGTATCAAAATAAGGCACCCTGCAGTGTACGAGAATGTTAAGGACGTCTGTAGGCACTGTGTTCAAATTCAATGCAGATGTAATAAAATGACCAACTCTGGAAAATGTGTATGTGTGTAAGTATGCTACATATATATGTATAATTGATGCAAATGTGCATGTATATCAGCATATGTATACATACATATCCGTATCAGTGTGTATAGACTAATACATGCCAATTGGATTTGCAAACACACCAATTAAATTTGAGCCTTTTAGTTGTCGTGACTTGCCATGTTGAATCATCTAATCTCTAGGGCGAAGAGATATAAACGACAACTCTCACTTTTTTTCTGTTTTACACTATACTCATGTTCCTTCAGAATAATTACATAATTTTTTAACCGTGCCTTTGAAGTCTCCCCGATTAATGGATGAATTCATGGAGCTTGCAAGATCTAATACGGAGAAAGATTTGGAGACTTGTGGAATTCTGGGTGCCTTTTTAGTAAGCTCTAGTTACATGTCCTCTTTTATCTGCTGTTTGTTCACAAGCTTCTCATCATTTGCACATCATGAAGTAGAGAATAACAATCTGTTTTGTAAAATATATTTTTTAATGCAGGAAAACACGACCTTTTACGTAACTACTCTGATAATACCCAAGCAGGAAGCAACTTCCAATTCTGTAAGGAAAAAATCTAAATCTATTGATAGTATTATTCAAGAATTCTTTTCCTGCAAATATATGAGGTTTCCGTATTGACGTGCTGTCGTAAATGCAAGTGCCAAGCTTCAAATGAGGAGGAGATTTGTGCAATCCAAGAGGAGATATCTTGCTGCCCCGTTGGTTGGATCCATGTTAGTTCCTTTGAAACTATTTTTTATATTGAATCGGTTTTTAATAATTTATACCCTTATTGGTTGTCGTGTCTCAAATTATTTATTTTTTCCAATTTGATTTTACATTCGGAAATTTAATTTTTGTTTGTCTAAAATGGAAAAATGAGGTTTTAACCATTTATGTTTTTTTAAAAGAAAACGGGTTTGACGTAGAGAAGACTAACCCAGAAAGGGTTTTCACAGTTTATGTTGATGGAAGAAATAAACTGATGTCATTGTTTAACACTCTGATTATATATTTAAAAAAATGTGGGACATGTTATATGGAAAATACTAACATCTAAACATTTTTTTAAAGTAATGCAGTTATAATTACAGATCCAATGAGTCAATGCTACTTTTTTCCCTGAAAAATAGCAGTTGAAGTTTTTGTTTATTACCACATTATTGTGACTGGAGTTTGCAAGAAAGTTTGTGCCTAGAAGGTGACTCTTATATTGCTGACTATTTGAAATGTGTGAAAATGAGATTCAACTTTAATATTGCTTCACACTTGGTGCAAGGTGTCTTTCCTATTGTTGTATATTAATCCATCATTTATATTACGACCCAAGAAGTGTTGGAAAGAGACTATACGAAGAGATCTTAATTTTGTTGATATAAGCCTGGAATTGATCCAAGATAGATCTGAATGGAGGCGAAGAATCCATGTAGCCCTTACTTAATTGTGGGAAAAGGCTTTGTTGTTGTTGTATAATCATGAATGTTATGAATTTCCATATGTAGTTCTTATATAATGGTAACCCAACTTCTCATATTCTTGGTGATGTACAGTATTAGGATAGGTGCATACATCATTTATGTTGCGTATCACTCGCCTGGAGACATGCATTGGAGACTAAAGGATTTCGTATAAGTAGAACCAAGACAGAATATATGAAGTGCACCTTTGATGGAAGCAATGGTGAAGGAATCGAGGTGAAGATTGATGACGATAAAATTCGGAAGAGAGATTCTTTTAGATATCTGCCATCAGCAACTTGAACAGTACGCCCCGACGGGACTTTGCGCATCTGATGTATGAGGCTATGTTCCCCACATAAGTGATTGGATGCACATGTATCTATCAACCACTCTGATTTTGCAAATTTATTTGCAGAAGCAATAAAGATACATGTATGAGCAACTACAACAGTTTCTGGATTATCACTTTGGGCATGGTGGGAAGATTCGCTCAGGTTGAACCTGTTAAGATTCTGCATCAGATCTTCGAAGTCCCTTCAAGGAACTGCGACAGGAGGGCCATCTCCCTCAGCAGCACTACGAGCAAGAGGCGTTAAATAACCTGATTTTGTGTAACAAACGGCTTCTGTTTGTCTATACTTGTGACAATAGGTACACTGAATGGTATTGCAGCCTCGTCCCACTCCGAAGCGACCATGACCATGACCTCAGAAGGAGCCACATCCCCCACACCCAGATGAGGCAACCAATGCAGAGATCTGTCCTTGGACCTCCATAGTAGTGCAAGCAGTGGGGATGGCAAGACGACTGAGGGTACTATAAGCCTCTTCAATAGTGGGAAGAACCGCATCATTGATCATCTGGTCGCGAGCTACAACGTAGCCCGGATCTAGTTTCGCGAGAAATATCAAGATTGACATATGCTTGTGATGCTCTTTCTGTTTGGGGCAGATGCACCCTAGATTGCATGCATTATATCGTTCAAACAAGGATTTCAAGAGAGAATTACTCAGCTAGTGGATAGCCTACTTGCTTCATATTGAACATGTCAAAATACGTTTGATACATTCTGCTTGAATTCTTCTCCTGGCAATATGTGGCCTGAATAGAAGTCCACATGTCATTCACGGTGTTGTAGTACACCATCTCATCTGCAATCTTGTCGATGGTGCTTACCATGATCCAAGAACTGACCATTCCATCATCTTTTGCCCAAGTGATGTACTTTCCTGTCTTTTCAGTAGGTTCTGGCTCCAATAAAATATATTCTTCGTCATATCCACGTACGATCATGAGGAACGTACTAGATCATTTGGGATAATTGGTCTCATCCAACTTGGGGATCGAGCCCAATGAGGGTAGTCAGTTGCTCCCTCCATCATATCCCTAAGATGTCACTTCGGATTGAGACATCTCGGATTATAGAGCAGACTTGCTGAAAAAGGATATGAATAGAAATAAGGGTAAATTACAATTTGGGTCCTCATCTATGGGTTCGATCTCAGAATGGGTCCCGATCTTTAAATTGTAATGATCCGGGTCCCGGAACCATTTAGGAAATGGAAATTTTGTGGTTCATGATGAATATGCCCTTGTTGGGAAGGGAATGGGGGTTGGTTTCCGACTTTTAAACAAGGGCATACTCGTCATTAGCCCCAAAATATTCCTTACATTAATGGTTCTGGGACCCGAATCGTTACAATTTAAAGATTGGGACCCATTCTGGGATTGGACCCATAGATGAGGACCCAAATTGTAATTTACCCTAGAAATATAAAGGAACTTGATTACATCATACTAGCAGAGGCTGGATGGTGGTGGCAGGGTGTTGATTTAGTGGTGAGCAGAAAACGCTAAGCGTTGTTGAGAGGGGGTTTGGAACAAGGGACGGGGCAAGGGCGGCACAGAGGGAAGTGGGGAGGGGCTTCAACTAGGCGGCGGGGATTCGTTGGGCAAGAGCGTGGGTGAGGAGGGGGCTTCTTTGGGCGGGGAGGGGATGGGGGGGGGAGGGGAGCGATGAAGCGGAACCCGCTTTGATACCAAGTTGAATGCTATAACTTTGTTTCATATTGAGAAAGAAGACCCTATGGCTCCTTATATAGATGGAGTCCTAGGGTGAGCGTTACACGGAGGACGACTTCTAGATAGTGAGTCATCCAGAATACCCCTAGAATTGGGCTAACAATACAACTCTCAACAAATTAAGAACGAATGAATGCACATGTTTTACAATTCAGTGGATTTATTAGCCCAATCCATGAACTCAGGCTTAACCAGATTGAAAAGAACTATATATTGAACTACATTTAATCTTTCTTCCTATTACAATATTTCATTGCATATGATATGTTTGTATATATACATGCTGAATGTCAGTATCCAAAATCCAGTGAAGTTGCCGTAAATTTATGCTCGGTATGCTTAGTACGTTTTCTGGGGCACACCTTAGTGTGTTCTCCGCTTTGGTCTAAAAAAAGTTCAGTAATCTATTCCATAATTCCATTATAAGCTCTATCGGAGTTAAACATTGGCCCGGTAGTGAACTTGGTTTGTAATTAGCATTTATGCTCCCCTGGTAGTCATTTTTTATTGAAGAAGCTGACATTCTTTACAGATATATAAAAAAATGTAAACGTACTTAGTGTCCCATGGTTTGCTTTTGTTTAGACCAAGTTAGACTTGTTAAATCTTTCCGCTATAGGGAATGGTCGAAATTCCTTCTCTTTGATTGCTTATTTGCTTTGTGGATGTCCTGTTCAACTTTATTGAAAAGACACTTTTTGAGTTAAAAAATTTAAATCCGTTATAATGGTATTTCTCTTTTGGTGTTTTGAATATTTTTGCTGATTTATATGCTTGCACGTTGCAAGCTTTCCTTGAAAAGTAAATGCAGAATTATTTCCCGTTTATATGGATTTGGTACAATTTCTGCAATTTGATTTATAGTCATCACTGCTCGACTTTCTTTTCCGGCTTTGACTGGTTGATACTATCTTTTACCTCCCTTTTTTCACAACATTGTCCTTATTTCAGACGCACCCATCACAAACTTGTTTCATGTCATCCATAGATCTGCATACACAATATTCTTATCAGGTAGATCAATCTAATTATATTGTCAGATGAACAAGAGATTTTTCTGGTATTTCACTTGCCTATAATCTTGACGTATGTAATTGCTTAGATCATGCTTCCAGCGGCTCTAGCGATTGTGATGGCTCCAACAGATGCTTCCAGGTAATTATCCAGAAGCAAATTTTAACCATTTTTTTAATGCGAAAGGGGTCACTGAAGGCAATCAATCCCATCTCTTTGTGTCATGATCTACAACATCTTATATCTTATTAGATTACTCTAACATTGGAATCCCTTCTCAGTGTGTTTGTGCTAGTCCTCGTACTACATTTCTTCTACTAGTTTTGGTAAGGGAATGCGAAGGCTTGAGAGTATCTTTTTGGTATATCTTGTATACTAAAAATATTAAATTCGCGGCAACATCTATTACTACTACTATTAGTGGGTTTTCTCCCCCCTTCATTGCCACGTGCCCTTCTTTTCCCCACACCCACCGTTCTCTCTTCATCCTCTCCCACTCCCGCCCCTTTCTCTCTCCCTCAAATGATCTCCTCTCTCTCTCTCCTCAAACGGCCCCCTCTCTCCCTTTCTCTCTCCCTCCACTAGTTCTCTCTCCCTTTCTCTCTCCCTCCATTACTCTCTCTCTCCCTCCACTAGATGTCTCGATCCCTCTCCCTCTTCTCTCCCACTTTCTCTCTCCCTTTCTCTCGGTCTCCTCTCTTCCCTCTTTTTCTCTCTCCCTCTCTAATATATCATTCTTTTTCCCTTTCTTTTAATATATTTATTAAATTAAAAATTACTTTGTTGGGACGCCTTTCTGGAGGGGGATCGCCTCGGCGGCTAGGCGGTTCTCTCAGTTGTTCAAGCAGGTTCTGGGTGATGGCAACTCGTTGCTTTTTTGGCACGACGCATGGGCGGGGGACGCCACCCTCGGTAGCTCCTTCCCGCGTCTCTGTGCCTTGGCTTCTGACTCTGGTGCATCGGTGGCTTCCGCTTGGGGCGGGGCAACTGGTTCCCTTCCTTTGCTGCCAACCTCTCTGACGAGCGCTTTGATGACTTCTTAAACCTCCTGCAGCAGCTTAGGGATGCGCCGACGCCATCCAATGGCAGGGATCACTGGGTCTGGCGCGACGGCGCCTTCTCTTCAAGGCGGGCCTTCAAGGTGATCTCGCATCAGCCAATCTCTGATCGGAACCCCCTTTGCAACGATTTGGGGTGGCTGTGGCGATTAAATTTGCCGGAGAAGGTGGCTTTTTTCCTGTGGCTTTTGCGCCGTGGTAGGGTATTGACCCGCGATAGATGTGCTAAGTTTCTATCGGGGGTTGACTCCTTGGAGTGTGTGCTGTGTGCCGGCGATTTGGAGACTCTGCAACATCTTTTTTTCAGTTGTCCGTGCTCTGCCACCATTTGGGAGGGCCTCAATGTGGCTTGGGTTGACGCTTCTTCGGCTGACTCGTTTTGGGTCACTATGCGCTCTCGTGCTGATCGGCCAAGGAGGGAGCTGCTCCGCCCCCTCGCTTGCATCTGGGCGCTGTGGCTTGCTAGGAACGCGAAGATTTTCAGGGACCAAAGGTTCTACAAGGAGAACGTTTTAGCGCATGTTGATTTACTTCTGAGTGACTGGATGCTCCGGTAATGCTGTGGCCGCGTGTTGGTGATTGGGTTGTGGTCTGGGGTATCGACAGGGATCCTCTCGATCCCTGATGTTTGTATCTCTTTGTACTTCTCTTCTCCTCTCCCTCGTTTGGTTTTTAATAAAATTTGGGGCGAACACCACCATGTGTCTCCCCCGAAACGTTTTGATTTCAAAAAAAAAAATTACTTATAAATATTTTCTCATATATCAATGCATAAAAAGGATTAAGAAAAAAAGTTTTTTTGTCCTAATTTAATTCATTTTCTATAAAATAATGTTTAAATTATATTGGTATTTGTGTATATTTTTTGTCAAGAGTAGACTTTTTTAAATATAGTTTACCCCATACACTTATATATATGTAGTATGAAACAGTACCAAAAAACTTGGTTGTAGATAAAATTTTTAATATAATATTTGTTGGGGTTTAATTTAATAACATCTACCAAACAAAACTGTTATGAACCTTTTTTATTTCATTCATATTTTGAATATATAATGACAACTATCATTTGTTACATGTAATACAAAATATTGTCTGTCACTGGATTTTTAAATACACGATATATTTTAAAATCATACACTAAAACTTATGTCAATATATTAATATAGTTTATTAAATTAAAAATTACCTATAAATATTTTCTCATATATCAATGCTTAAAAAGGATTAAGAAAAAAAGTTTTTTTGTCCTAATTTAATTCATTTTCTAGAAAATAATGTTTAAATTATATTGGTATTTTGTGTATATTTTTGTCAAGAGTAGACTTTTTTAAATATAGTTTATCCCATACACTTATATATATGTAGTATGAAATAGTACGAAAATACTTGGTTGTAGATAAATTTTTTAATATAATATTTGTTCGGGTTTACGTTAATAACATCTGCCAAATAAAACTATTATGAACCTTTTTTATTTCATTCATATTTTGAATGTATAACGACAACTATCATTTGTTACAATACAAAATATTGTCTGTCACTGGATTTTTAAATACACGATATATTTTAAAATCATAAACTAAAATTTATGTCAATATATTAATATAGTTTATTAAATTAAAAATTACCTATAAATATTTTCTCATATATCAATGCATAAAAAGGATTAAGAAAAAAGGTTTTTTTGTCCTAATTTAATTCATTTTCTAGAAAATAATGTTTAAATTATATTGGTATTTTGTGTATATTTTTGTCAAGAGGAGACTTTTTTAAATATAGTTTACCCCATACACTTATATATGTAGTATGAAATAGTACCAAAATACTTGGTTGTAGATACATTTTTTATATAATATTTGTTGGGGTTTACGTTAATAACATCTACCAAACAAAACTATTATGAACCTTTTTTATTTCATTCATATTTTGAATATATAATGACAACTATTTGTTACATGTAATACAAACTATTGTCTGTCACTGGATTTTTAAATACACGATATATTTTAAAATCATAAACTAAAATTTATGTCAATATATAGAAACTTAGATTTAAATTTAAAAATAAATAACTTGCAAATATAAATAGATTTGTAAAGTGCCTAATATTTCTCCAGCTTTATATTACATATCTTCTTAGCCAATTAATGTAATTGATAAATGTTATTCCTAAAATTTTATATGCATTAAGTTAAATGTAAATGCCTAAAATGATCATATTTATGATCTTACAACATGCTTACAATCTCTTTCTATAGCTTATCTAAATTATTATATGATTGCAAGTACTTTTTACCTATGACCATATTATTCAGTCACCAGTTACAACTGTTTCTAAATTTAACATTTCAGCTTCATTTTAATTCTTTAATGAATTCATGATATTACCTTTGTCATAATTGTCCCCGCCGCGAAGCATGGGTATATATATCCTAGTAATGCTCTAAAGCTAAACATTTTATGTCGGATTGGAATCTGATTCCGTGGAGCTCCACAGGAGTGAGAGAAATATTCTCCGTACGTCATAGTGGCATCCATTTCATGTTACTGTTTAGTTGATTGGCATCTGATTGTATGATGTTCCGCTATAGTGCTATTTAATTTTCTGGCATTTGTTTAGTTGATATCATCTAATGCCTGTTCTTGATGGATGTTTACTTTGGCGAATTCCAAATTTTTTGTAGAAACTATGGGATATTTCGGCTTTCCGAGGAGGGGATGAGAATGCTGGGGGACTGCCAGGAGAGAGGATTTCACCTGCACAAAGAAACTGATGATGGAAGTCCCTTCTACGAGGACTGTTCGAATGTCTACTTTAACACCAACCTGAGGTTCGAAATCATTGACCTTCGCTGTTCACCATAGCTGTTCTCGCGGTGCATATGCCTGCGCCTGCTAAAACTGTCATCTGCTATCATAACACCCAGAAGGTATTTATGATTTTTTTGAGTTTGTGTGATTTGAAACATGATCCTTTGAGTAGAAGACATACTGCTCAACTGACATATCATTTAAGGGTATTCTAATGTTTATAATTTCACGTATACTAATTCTATATGATGTTCTAGAAACTAATGTATGTTGAACATTCTAAAAATTTTGTACATATACTGAAACTTGACAGTTTGATAGTGTGCAAACATCCACTTGCATTTTTTTGTGCTCGTGATTTATACGAAAACCGATCTTTTTTGTTATGTCTCTTTCGTATAGACCTGCTGCTAAGCGTTTAGGCGTGAGGACTATTTGAACTTTTGGCTGAACAATTCACAGGTCTCCCGTTTCTCCAGCCTATAATCTGAATTATTCCTCCATGTTTTATACTTCATGTTAGAACCTGCTTAATTGCTGAAAAAGGTTACATCATGATTTTTTCAGTATATGAATTATGCTCCGCGATTCTTTAGCGGATGATCAGAACAACTTGTATGCCACTTTCACTCAGATTTTAGTGGACCTAGGGTAGTGGTGACATCAACAATTCATGAGATGGATGCAAGTCCACTCGACCGAAATTCGTGGAGAATATGACACTGATACCAGTATGGATGATTTGATTGAAGATAATGGATAATTTTATGGGATTTTTACTCTTATGTCCCTATCTTTTTTTTGCAATAACACTTGTGCTTACTTGCATGCTTAACGGTTTCCTCCCTCCGGACCTCAGGTTAATCGTTGTCCTAAAAACATAAGTTAACTTATGAGCACAAGCGTAATTGGAAAGAAAAGTGGCGGATAGAAACGTGATATATACTTTTTCTTCATTCTTATCTTTTTCCTCTTTCCTCATCTACTTTTCCTTCGTTATAACCCCTACCCTTAGACCCTCCTCGCCCTCCATCGTCATCCCAAACCCCTCCACTCAAACATTGTCATCCTTGCTGCTAGCCACCTTCGCCCAGCCTCGGCCCTTGATCTCCGTCCTCACATCCTTTGCCCATCGCCACCCTTGATTGCTCTACTTGCTTCCAATGACCCTCGCCTATGCCCTCCCAAACTTCGTCATCGTTGCTAGCCTCCTCCTTGCAACCCCACCCTCATTCTCCCTCCCCCTGCCGCCTCGCTCTTGATTCCCTATTGCCTTTGCTTAGCCACACCCCTGTTCCCCACCCCCAATTTCCCTCCCCACCGCTTTCGCTATGTCTTATCCCCTCGATTCCTCACCCCATCCAACCACATATGCCCAACCTCGCCCCCTAATCCCTCTCCCCATTGCTAGCCACCTTCGCCCGACTCCTCCACATTATCCCCCTAACTGTCACTTGCCACCTCCTCCCAGTCCCTCCCTCGATTCTCTTCACCGCGTCTATCCAACCATGTCCCCTCCCTACTGCATGTTGCCTCTGCCTAACCTCAACCTCTTCGTTGTCCCTTAGCCCTACAATGATGGTACGAGGTTGATGCACAACCACCTCCATCCATGAAACCACCACCTACGCACATGTCACTAGCGACCACGATGACCCCGCTCCAGGTCGTTCTCTTCATGCACCCCATCCAAGTTCTAAAAAATATCTTTCCACGATCTTGGAGGAGAGGCAAGGGAGGGCATAAGTGTGATAAAATCCTTCTTAACCTGACATTGGTTAGAATAAACTATGATTTGATTTGCGTAACAGACTATTGAACTAGTAGAAAGACAAGTATTAATGGTGAAAGCAAGTAGGGGCATAAGTGTAATAGCAAAAAAAAGTAGGGGTAAAATTGTTATTGCAAGAAGGGAACAAGTATAAAAATATCTAATTTAATACAATTATATTAAAATTTATAGTTTCCAATAAAATGAGTCTGATTGAAATTTCTACTAGAATTATTGAAGATCAACGCATGATATATAGTTATATCGATATGTATACTCGGTATTTTGGAGTTGATTCGATCACCGACTTGATTTTGATGACGGATTTTCGAAGAGTTAGTATAAAGCAAAGGAGTTTGTAAGTTGGGATTGAAATAAAAGAAAATGGTCCTTTATTTGAGTGAATGCATTCTTTAGTCATAAATCTTGCAGAATGGTATGTGTCGTAATTTTTCTAGATTCAAAGATGATGACCAAGAAGAAACATGCAAGAAATGGTACCCATGAATGTATTACAATATGTTCATCTTATTCCTTATTTTCAATTGTTGTTTATATCATTGTGAACATCGAGATAGATAATGTGACATCAACAAAGCTTTCGGCCAGGAAAAGGGATGCATATATATGGTAATATGCATATATATATTACATATGATGGGGCCATATGTAATATGTATTTCAAAGCCCTTTGGATGCAATATATGGTTGTCAAGCTTCACCGAATGCTCGAGAAAGGATTCTTTTAATGGCAGTAGGATATCTATCTAGGGTTATAAACAGTTCCTTGGCGAAAATTCCACTTTGATATTCTATTATATCTACCGGTAAGATGCATATGTGCTTAGGTCAACATAGACTAGTTGATAGCCAAACATGAATCCAAAAAGGAATCGACTATAAAACATATGGGGTCTTCTCGATTTTCTCACTCCTTTCGCAAGACATGCACGTGCGTGTGCACGTACATGCACACCTACGCACGCCATCCCACACTCATGCACACATGCTCACAATCATTTTGACAAGCACCCTCTTTTTTATAAATGTTTACAATCATTTTGGGAAAATATTTTTTATTCTACAATTATTATATCGTATTTTATCGTAATTGATCTTTCACGAAAATGAAATCTTAAATTAACACGAGAGGATATTTGTAAAAATAAAAAGCACATTTGCAATACACATTAAAATAATGTAAATAAAGATAATACTCTTTATTTTACGAATGTTATATCATATCCTTACTATAAATAAATTTCCCACAAAATACAAATCTTCAATTAACAAGAAATACAAATCTTCAATTAACAAGAGAGGGTCATTTATAAAAATCGAAAACACATTTGTAATACAATATGATCATTTAGAGTTATTTTAAGATTTGATTTTTCTGGGTTAAAATGACACTTTATGATAAGAATATGGCATAACATTAATTAAAGAATAATAGATATTTGGCTCAAAATGCTGGTAAACATTTTGTAAAAGCGAAGAGCTCATAAGAATCCTAACGAGCATACACACACAAATGTATATGTATGTAGGTACATATTCATGTGTGTAGACATGTGTGTGTCTACACACGTGGGTTACATGGAACTAACCTTGGGTGGAGCCAAATTTTCTATTCCTATCCTTGTTTTATTATTTTAATATCACCTAGGGAGATTTAGATCACTATATGATAATATTTTCTCATTTTTATTTGAACTCAATTCGAAGCTTCTATCCAGGGATGCAAACGGATTGATATGGATACATATATTATACCATATCCTTACCCATTTTCGAATACGAATACAGATGTGGATATGGATATTGATGTATATTAAAACTATCTTACCATATCCTTAAAAATGGATATGGATGTGAAACGGATAATGATCGAATACAAGTAATGTTAGAAATACTATATAGAATCGACTTAAATATATATGAATTGGATGGAAAACACATGCTATAAATTTATTAAATGTGTTTTTATCTAAAAATTATACAAATATGGTAAAAGAAGATATATAGTTATGTTATATAGGGTTAAAAATAACTCTATGACTATGTTTATATATGAAAATAGATATACAAATACGAATACAGATATCCATATTCGTATCCATTTTAAAACAGATATGGATACAGATGTCATAATCTGTACAAAATGGATACGGTGACGGATCGGATATGGATATATCTGTAACCGTTTACATCATTACTCATATCCCATCCACCCAGCCTAATAAATTTGATGGTATCAAAATTATTGAAATCGACAAATTTTAGATGAACGGCTTCGAAATGTTTGTTTTACACAAATTTTGAATGAGAACATGTCATGAACTAAATCCCTAGAGTCTTATTAAAAAAATACCATAAAGAATAAAAAAAGGTGAAGGTAGCCAAGTTGTCTCCTCCTTAGTGGCGGGAGCTAACTTGATTCTCCACAGTTTTGTTGTATTTTGTGTTTTTAAAAACACATGGGGTACTTAGATTACTCAGTGACAATATATTATCATTCAAAATCCGAGTAAAACAAACATAGTTAAGTTGTCCATTTGGAATGCATCAATTTCAACAATTTTGAAAATCATTAAAATTCGTTAATCTTGATGTAGGGAATAGGAGTCTTCAAGTGAGTTGAAATTTTAATGATAAAATATTGTCATTGAGTGAACAAAAGCATTCCAGATATATTTTTTTAAAATACCACAATAATAATAAAAAGGACGGGAGAGCCAAAGTTAGCTCTCCAGGGGCAATCCCATTTTACCCTATATATCTAAACTATCATCGAATATAATAAATGTTTTTTTAAAAAATTATCTTTATGTAATTGCAATATAGATACTTATTAATTCTAAGGTTAAACAACAGGTAAGATATATTAGAAATCAGAATGAGATTGGCTTTCCATAACTCAAGAAAGACTATGTCTCATTTGAAACACCCCCTCCTCTTCGAGACGCGCACATGCACACACATATAAGCGTGCGTGTGCATGCGTGTATCTATGTATGTATATATGTATGTGTGTACAAACGTATTATGAGAGGTTTTCATCTCACCGTATATTTTAGTTATGAAAGAGGTGTTGGGAACGAAGTATATCTCTACCATGGAAGCACATTAAAAAAACAAGGCAACATAGGCCGCCTCTCACAACCACCCGAGATAAAAAAATATCTATGAAGAAGATTAAGTACAACTCTCATCGTTCGCTCGCTCTCTCCTCCTCTCTCTCTCTCTCTTGTCTCTATTGTGATAGTGGCGGAGGCAATGTCTTTTGTACTCGCCCCCCTGTGTATAACCCAAATACAAACTTCCAATCATGTTTCCAAAGGAATTTCATGTAGAGTACAACCCAAATGTTATTAGGATTAGGAATCCGATAGAATGTCTAATCCTAACAAAATCCATCTCGAACATAATTATTTTGAGATGAGGAGAATTTGTGCCTATAGTCCAAACAAGGTGTTAAAACATTACGATCATGGAAAACCGGTGCCCGTCAAACCATCCATCACAAGAGATGGTGTGTGTCTGATTTGTTGGAACCGGGCCTGTTTGGTTGCTGGGTTGGACTGGGTTAGGTTGGGTTGGGGTACCCCTGTGAATAGTAACTGTACCCCTGTGAATAGTAAACTGTGAAGAGGATTGAGAGGATTGGAATGGGGTTGGAATGAGGGGTACACCGACCCTAAACATTATCGTTCGCTCATAGTGCTCCACTTGAGAGAGAGAGAGAGAAACCACCTTTAAAAAACTATTTGGAATCTCAAGAATTCTCTTTTTCTTGATGAAATGTTGAGTTAAAGATTAAAAAAACATTTGATGAAACCACCTTAAAAAAAACGTTCGGACCAAAGGGGTTCAACAGATGGTATTGGAGAGTAGTTTTATGCATAGTAAATATAAGCTTTTGCACAAACATCTTTTTGCTAATCAATTGGAAAGTTTCCATAAACAATAAGAGCACAAAAGCTTCGGCATCCACTTAACCTATTTTGTGCACATCATGCACCGGCACAAAGCATTTACTAAGGTGCTTCTATGGACTACAGTCCAAATATAATAATTCAATATGCCTTCGGGCATGTTTGGTTGTCAGATTACTTCAAGGTAATCCGGCATACTCTCTTCTCTATCCATGCATTTTTAGGTTGGAATTAATTGTATAAATCATACAATTTATTTGTTATAATATTTTTTTAACTACATTTAAATAAAAAACCAATATAAAACATATAATCATTAAAAAAGTTGATATAATACATAATGAATATCACATCACATCACATTTATCATTCTAACTCTCTTTAACCCTCCCAATCATTTGAACAGCTACTATACATGGGAGGATACCTAACCCAACCAAGTTACCAAACGTACCCTTGTTGTGCAGTTGTGCCCGCTAATGCTCAACTCTCCCAATCTAACCATTTAACATCGACAAGAAAGATGCAAGGTTCGAATCTCATGAACTGCATTACCTATGGTATTATTGTCTAGGCTCCATTAGTATTTCCTTAGGGGCAACATGAAAGGTTAATTTTTTTTTGAAACCAAATCTTCGGGA